>JAWZSL010000110.1:212460-394889 GCA_034769285.1 Lutjanus argentimaculatus
TTTTGAAGTCAATTGGACCATTTGTGGAGGAGGAGTTTTTTAGCCACGCCCACTTATGAAATTAATATCATATATGCTCAGGTCGGGACCAGTGACAAACATATAAAGATTCAGGAAGATTCGACTAAGTAAACTGAAGTTATGTCCACTTTCTGGGTTTTGGCGAAACATCGACCTCTGCCGCGCCATCAGGGCAGCAGTGTCTTATGAGACATCATGGTCTTCACAATATAGCATGACCAACATAAAATTTGAGTTGAATATAGTCAATGTTGTCAAAGCCGCCCTCAAAGTCGAAAACATGGTATTTCCTGTCACCAGCAGGGGGCGCTATGACAATTACAAATTTCTGCATGTAGACGTCTTCAGGGTGGGACTATTATCAAGCATTTGAAGTTTGGTGCAGATCGGAGCATTTATGCAAAAGTTATAGCAATTTCATGTTTCATGGCGAGACATCAAAATTCGCCGCCACCTCACGGCCACACCCTTCAACGTGAGCAAAATCTTTTGTTAACTTTTGATCACAACGTTGTCTAGATGGCACACAGACATTTTGAAGCAGTTTGGATAAGTATGTGGGAGAGAGAGCTGCTTGAATATGCATGGCGATGGATCAAAGATGGCGGCGCCATAGCAGCCACGGCCATTGCCATAGAACATGTGGTAATCACGCCAAAATGACACGTGAAAATCAAAATGGCCGACTTCCTGTTTGGAGTAGACCAATGGTGCTGAAGACTTTTTTGTGCGTCTGGACAACTTACACGTGTACCAATTTTCATCTTCCTACTCCAAAAAAACCCCTATGGAGAGGGGTTTTTGAAGATTTCAAGGGGGCGCTATAGAGGGATTTTGCCCCGCCCATGGGCAACGCCCCTATCACATGTAAGATATTGTGATTCTTGACCTGTCTTAATTTTCATGATGATATGACTTCATTAAAGACATCAAAAGGGCAAACGTACTTTCATGACGAAGGATCGATAGTTGCCGCGCCGCCACACGGACGCCATTACTTGTAGCTTCACGGCCTTCATGATGTCACTTCACCAACTTGTACTGCATGTTTTCGAAATGGAATGAAGTTGATGGGGTGAACTATGTGGCATCAGTACATGTTAAAGTAAAAATAGGACATTTCCTGTTACCACCGGGGGGCGCTATGATGATATGATATTTAGTATATTTAGATAGTTAAACTCATGTTTGTACAGATGAGATTATTATCAGAATAAGGACCACATAAATCTAATATTGTCTTGAAAGTTGTGAGGATGCCCAGATACCAATACCAATCTTTAGAAAAATCTAACCTAAGCCTTAAAACCAGAGCTCTGTTCTATGAGAGGCCCTTTGAGAGATAATTCATACTTGGTTTCACACGCAATATCAAAATCTCACATGTACATCACTATACTTTCACACAAACACTACTATACCCTCTTACATGCACAATTATACTTTCTTTTATTTAGTATCATACTCTCATACATGGATTACTAAACTCTTTCACACATACTACTATACCCTCTTACAATCTATAATCACGCTTTCTTTTATTTACTATCATACTCTCATATACTCCGCACTATTCTCTCTTGCACAAAGAACTATAGCCTCCTCATACATATTATTCTTGCATATCTGTAACAGAGAATAATAGTGTATTGTATGCAAGTGTGGTAGTATATAGTAAATGAAGTTAACGGTGTATGTGAAACAGAGGTCTAACACATGTATGAAACAGAATAATAGCATATGTAGGAGAATAAATAGTACATGTGAATGCAAATAATCATGTATAAGGATCCAAATGCCAGTGAATGTAAGACAGAACGTTAGGGTATGTGAATGAGAATAGTTGTTTGTGTGAAAGAGTTTGATTGAAACGGAAGCAGTACTAAATTCTCAGTGCCTGTTTGGGCTATCTTTGATGAAGCTGGAGGAAGCGGGATTTCATGGACATGGCCCACCTTCCCAATCATGACTGATAGGAGAAGATGGCGGACCGGGAGAAACTCAATAAAGCCATTGGCTTTTTAAAAAACATTTTAAACTCTCCAACCGTTATCACAACAATGTCAGAAATGTTGGATCAAAGGCGACAGCCATCCACAGGTGCTTCTTCTAACGCGGCCCTGTGGGGGAGGAAATGCACCGGATCTTCAGAGCTGGATCATCGGGTGTATCAGGAAGTGCCAGTGGCACATCGTCTGGATCTAGCCTTAATGTGAGCCAAGTGATGCAACCTCGATATCAAACTCAACAGTATTTCGGTGGATGGGCTTCAAAGTCAAGGAAGAGGTGAGTTTATTGAAAAAGGTTGAATCATTTATTTAGCCGCGGATGTGTTTTTTTTTTTTTTTATTTAAGCTACCGCTTAACATTACTGCTTCTACGCTAACACGTTAGCATCAACACTAGCTGTTACTTTTGTCAGGACAGTGAAAATGTTAAAAGTGAGACATTGTGTTTCGTTAAAATTAACGCTGCTGAATAACATTAAGCCCGCATACTGCCTAACTAATTTAACCTGTAAACCTAGGGCTGGGCAAATTAGCTATTTGAAAAGTAACCTAAACCAACATTCAGAACTGCCCTAGTGTTAATGTCAGGTATTTTCCAACAACTTTACGTAACGTTACACCTTAAAATGACAACAGCTAATATTACTCAAGGCTTGAGTACAGGTCAGTCTGCTGTGTGGAGCCATTTCATAACGTAAGTAGCGTTAACAGAATAGGCGAACAGCTCATTCAGCTGCGCTCCGGTTCACTTGCGACTCCGTGTGGTTGCACTCAGGGAGGTGAGCTGGTCCTCAGAGCAGTCACGTTAGCACTAAGACTGAATGTAACAGTGAATGTTCAAAATGAGCTATAGCATCTATTCTAAGTAAACGAGAATCAAGCTGAGTTCATGAGTTTTGTTTAGCAGCAACCCAGTACAGAAAACGGTGGTAACTCCAAAGTTAGCGACAGTTTTAACCCTGAAGCAGCGAATAAGTCTCCACTGACCACAGTTAGGAAACTAAACAGCTCGTTTCTCACGCAGCACGCTGTTATTAAAATCTAGCTATTCCCAAATAATAAGTAATTATTTTAGCCCACCAGATGTGTGAAACTAAGCCTGTACTTAGATTTTCCTGTTTTAGAAAAGATAAACCTGAAAGCGTTCATAACTACTATATGAAAACATAAATATGACTCAGCTATAATTTATGTTCAATGCAACAAGGTAATAAGAGACAATAAAGACGTGTGCACATATTTATTAAGATAACAACTAGCTAAAGTTAATAGTGCGGATGTTATTGCCATTGCCAGTTCAAAATGTTATATAATGCATTATGTATTGAGACAAGGCTCTTTTTAATCACTGTCCTCTAAATGTTTGATTGTCTTGCATTGATTGTAAGATTGTAAGTTGCTTTGGACAAAAAAAAGTTTGCTAAATGACTAAATATAATGATAATGCTTTCTTTTTTTAGGCCTACTGCCTTAAATCACCCTACCTTTAATAAGGACGTCATACTGCTACCTGATTCTACATGGGATGAAGTCTGCAAACATAAAACAAAAAGAAGGCTTCATGAAAGGGGCTAATATTTTAAGTGCCTTTGAAATGAGGAAAATGTGGACTGCAGGACAGTCATTGCAGAGATAAGAGAAGCATTCAAGGACAGAATTCCTGAGGATGTCAGGTATTTTTTTAATATTACAACATTGCATGTTATACTTTATGGGTTGATTGATACAGGGTGGTTTTGAAATTGAATTCTATTTTTTCTTGTTTGTTATTCAGTATTGATCTTTTGATGGCATGTGGAAACAAACTGGTTTCACCAAAGTTGCGTGAGGGCCAGGAACTGAATGGCTTTATGATTCACAAGGTATTCAAATCAAAGGCGGTGTACGTTAGGCCATCGAGAAATCTTCCATTTCCGGTAAGCTATTTAAAAAAATGTCAAGCAGTGTGTTCCTATCTCAATTGGGACCATACAGTTTTCATGGTTTGGCAATGGTTTTAACCCAACATTTTCTAATACATATTTTTTGTTGTTTAAGTCTGACAGCACAGATTCGGAGGACAGTTGTGTGGAGGTTGACGCTACATCAGCATCTAGTGACCACAGTACCAGTCGAACCAGTGACTGTATGACTACAAGAGCCGGGGGAAACCAAACTGCATCAACACAGCAGATCTCTAGTTATCCTTTCACAAGAAGGGCCAGAGCTAACCAGCTCTCTGCAACACAGCAAGCATCCAGCGATGTCATGGACCAGAGCTAACCAGCTCTCTGCAACACAGCAAGCATCCAGCGATGTCATGACCAGAGCTAACCAGCTCTCTGCAACACAGCAAGCATCCAGCGATGTCTTGACCACAGCTAACAGCCTTCTGCAACACAGCAAACATCCAGCGATGTCATGACCACAGCTAACCAAGCCTTCTGCAACACAGCAACATCCAGCGATGTCATGGACCACAGCTAACCAGCCTTCTGCAACACAGCAAACATCCAGCGATGTCTTGACCAGAGCTAACCAGCCTTCTGCAACACAGCAAACATCCAGCGATGTCTTGACCAGAGCTAACCAGCCTTCTGCAGCACAGCAAGCATCCAGTGTCATTGACTTAGATAGTGTTTGGCACAGTGAACCAGACACCATCAGCTAGTGATGACAACTATGCTGCCTACCTTTCGATTCATGGGTTCCATCTCAGGACCTTTCTTCTGATGATGAGGAATTAAACCAGGCAATAATGGCCAGTCTTGAGAGTCATGCGTAAGTGACTGGTTAATATGACATTGTTTAATTATGTGGTAATTTCAGATAGACAGTGGTAAGAAAAAGTCAAGTTTTTGGAATTAACTGGTTTTCTTTCAACAGGGCATCTGAACACACAAATGCGAAATCAGCACAGGAGGTGCTCCTCAATCTTGCATCCCTAATTGACAGTAACAAAAGATGCAGGTTCAACATTAATAGGTCTTCAGTACTGGATGGTGCTCTGCGGGGCTTCAGACGACTGTCCTATAATCCCATGCACCAGATGTGCATCAAGTTTTCAGATGATTTAGGAATGAATGAAGAGGCTGTGGACCTTGGTGGCCCTAGGAGAGAATTTTTACGGTTTATCATGGAAGCCCTGGTACTGTCACCCATGTTTGAAGGAAGAGACGATAAATTGAACTTGTCTTTGGACAGTTCAGGTATATGTTTGGTTCCAGTGTATCGATTTTTTTTTCCCCAATATCCCTTTTTCCAGCACTAGTTTTGTCCTAGGGTTTGTGCCATTCATTTTATCCTCTGTTTTGTCTTCCATGCTATGTTTGTTTCAGCTTTAAGAGAAGATAGATATTTTATCGCTGGCCAGGCCATTGCCGTAAGTCTTGTCCATGGCGGTCCTCCACCAGGATTCATTGAAACCAACACTGTATTCTCGTCTAGTTGGTGGCAGTTCTTCAGTAAACCCTGTCTTGGAAGACATTGCTGATACAGACCTCTATGAGAAGGTTAAAAAGGTAAATTCATTGTAAACATACACTCAGTTGCCATTTTAAATTAGGTCTACCTCGCTAAAACTAATGTAGCCTAATCCAACAGTCCTGCAATAAATCCTACGTTCATGAAGGTTTTAATGTTCAGGTTTTGTTCAAACTGTTTTAGAGAGGTGTTGATTCAACTCTATGATCTTTTTGGAGGATGTAGTTTGTGCTGTCAGTGAACTGTATTATGTTATTCTGACATTTGTTATTTTGTCTGCCCCATTCATTTCAGTGATGGAAGGCTAAATAACCAAAACACCTCTCAGTATAATGCAATCCAGTTCAACAGCACCAAAACCTGAAGACTCCAAAATGGTCATACAGTTGAATCAACACCTTTCAAAGATAGTGTGTGGTGGTGTTTTTCTATCCACAAAACACTTGTCAAAAGGAGGCTACAGATTTATCACACATACTGTTTGCATCCTTGGATGCCAACCTTTGCTTTAGTTTATTATTTCTCTCTTTGCTTTTGTGTGGTGTTTTTAGGTGTCCGAATGTACGTCTTTGGATGACCTGATAAACGCCACTGAACCACTGCAAGATTACCTGGCAAATGCCGGGTGTCTCAGGCCACTGAAATGCATTGAAGACAGAGATCTGCTGGTTCAAGACATTCTCATGTTTCAGGTGGTCCACAGAGTCTGCGGGGCATTTGAAAGGTTTGTGTAACACTATTGTTCAGAAAAGCAAATTAGTGAAATTTTTGTTACATGGATAGTAATATTTTCTGCTATATTTTCTCCTCTGCACAAATACAACAACAACAAAATATCTGAACATGTACTGTATTTTTTTTCTTTTTAATTTTTAATTAAAAAGCCACTGTATATCCTTATGAAATGCCTACATGGGTTGTGTAAGAATAACAACAACAACAATAAAAAACAGGTTCCAAACAATTCATGAAGTAAGCAACTCTTACCATCTGTAAAGTACCCTGTAAAATAAAATATTTGCACACATTAAAACAACTATATTTTCAAAATTGAGACATATTACACATACAAAAACAAAATTTTAACCACAGCAATAACATTCTGTGCAGTTTTTCTCCTGGTTCTTCTAAAAATGATTGCTAGCTTGTACATTTGGGATTAAACTGGATTTGAAATTGTTTGGCGAGTCTGAAACAGATTCATTTCAGATTGTCAAAGACAAAACATATTTCACATTTTTTGCCATCCTAGATTTCATCCTAACTTGTGCTGGCATCTTGGATTTTCTAGCTTTTATTCTGCATTGGTGAAGCAAGTCATCCCTTTCCCCCTGCTAGCCTAACAATAATGATTATCAACACAATTTGAAACAGACATTTTTGTCTTCTCGTGTCTCATTTGTGTAGATTTAAGGGGGGCTGAAGACCCTTGGTTTTTCTGGATGCGATCAGAATGCACCCAGACAGTTTTAGACCCTTAATGTGTCACGAACCATCCCCATACCACCGCTGACTTAATGGATCACCTGTTCCACATCCGGCTGTCTGCAGTGGGAAGCAACAAAAGAAGGGCAGAGGAACGTTTTGTTCCATTTTGGAGGGACTACCTGCAGGATGTTGAAGGTAAATATTTGCTAGATATGCTAGATATGGCACTGTCTCACGTTTTTTTCACATTTACAAATTGTACATATACTGGGCTAGGAGAAAATACTTGGACTACTAATTGTAATGAACATTCATTATTCTCAGAGGATGAATCAAAAGGATTTTGGTTTTTCCCTAACCTTTGCTAGTGCCACCATTTGGCCAATTTGTCAACTTTTGTTCCCATATTGGGTCTCTATTTCAGTCTTTCCTTTTTTTTCCATTTATCCTTTTTTGTTTTTGTTTTTAAGTTTTTTACTCATTTTTCCCTTCCTCTATCTTTACTCTTTGCTTCCTTTCTTTTTGCAATCTGTCTCCTCTAGAATTGATTGTCTTTTCATTATATACCTTTTGAATAATTTTATATGCTATTTTTGTAGTTCTAGTAACTTTTTCTTTTTTTCTTTCACTCCTCTCCTTAAGTCCTTTTCATCTATCACTTTCATTTCTCTCTTTTCTTTGTCTTTTATTCCTTTTGGAGCTTTCCATATGGTACTTTTTACTTTCTGGTATAATTGCTGTAAATTCTCATTGTTGTCTTTGGTGTTTGCTTGCTTGTTTTTCTGTGTGGGTTTGAGCAAGAGGGACCCTCAAAGCTAGGTAAAAATCCTAGCCTTTGCAACAGGTGCAAGTGTCATCCCTCCGGTTGGCTTCTCCCCTCAACCATCAGTTGATTTCTTGCATGATCAGCCTGTCAGCTCCAGACGCTGTTTGCCAATGGCGAACACCTGCATCAAAATGCCTTAAGTTGCCGCGTTGACACATACGAGGATTTCAGGGAGAGTATGGACTTTGCATTAGGTAAACACACAGGGTTTCGGTAGAGAATAATATATGGACTGTGAATATTCAAGCCTAGCCATTTGCAGAAAAATCTTGCATTTGATGCTATTAGAGGTAACTATTACAGTTTGAAAAAAAAAAGAAAAAACATTTTCAGTGGTGAGCCCAAACTTTTTTTTTTTTAAATAACCAATGCATTCACAGGCTGTATAGAATACCTTTTTTCTGTCACATTCTTTTTTGATCAACTAACTAAAACTTTGAATATATGTGACTAGTGGAGTAGTTGGGAGGTTATTTTTGTTTTTTTAGGGTATAAAAGCCCAGTGGTGCAAAAAAAATTTAAATGTTAGTTACATTATTCAGTCTGTTGTGAGATGTTTAGCTGTTTAGCCTAGCACTTTGCATAAAAGTACTATATGAATGCAGCCATTTACCATTAACTGTTACAGTACAATCCACAGTGTTCTAGTACTCAAGCAGCTTTGTTACTGTTCACTAAGAAAATTTCACCAGGCCTAAAAATAATTGTATGCCGTGGTTACCATCATCACTCAGTGGGTCTACTGTCTCTTGAATTCTGTTCAGAAACTGTTTGATTTACATTAAAGTTGTTTACTGGAACAACAATATTGTTTTTCAGTCTCTAACTGTAGAGGGGTGTCTTCATTGATTTCCAAGGTATCATTTCCTGCTAAAAATGTCCTGAATTGCACCAGCTCCGGCACTGTTAAGAACCCCTCTCTGCCACAGTTGGAGAGGTGTTTGTCCTCCTTGTGTGGATAATCCATGATTGTTCCACTGATTTCGGAATTCTGCAGCCGCCCTCTGAACTCTTGGCAAGTAGATGTAGTGTAGACAAAACAGATGGAGTTCATCTGTAGAATCCAGTATGCCCTCATTTTCCATGAAGGTGAAGAGGTTACTGAAGTGGAATGAGACAACTCTGTTTAACTCTGCCACAACCGTTCAATTCTCTGATTGTGGACACTGCGTCCAGTAATGACACTGCCTCTGTTTAAACCCCCTTCTCTCCAGCATGTACCGGGCAACCGCTGTGTTCTTTCCCTGCCATGGTCACAGCGTACTCTTAAGGGAAGGCCAAAGCTCTGTACACCAGTACAAAAACAGTTTCCAGTACCACTTGATGCCCTGTTGTTACTGAGGCACTGCAAGTATATGATGGTCCGGCTAAAGCCGTCAACCACATCCATGAAAGACCAACCTCCACCTCACCAGCTTATGGTTTCCATCAATATGCCTGTGGGGAGAAAAATTGACAACAATTATTACTGTATTCAGTCTTGCGATAGACCCCCCACCAAAAACCCCCCCCCACCTCCACTCTATGGTTCCATTCCACAGATATGCTTTATGTAAAATCATATGGTGTGTTGGAAGCTTTGCAGCCTGATGGCTGTGAGCTTGCAGCTGTGTGTTTTAGCATGCAATTAAAACACATTGATTTGGCAAAACTAAATAAGAAAAACAGACTAAATTCCCCTAAAAATGATGGCAGCCCTGGTGAAAAAAAAAAAAGTACTTTATTGTATTTCAAGTATATTCATATTTTCAATAGTATATTGAAAATGTACTTACACAAATTGTACTTTTTGTAAATATGTAACAAGTATACTACATCACACTTTCACACTAACACTTTTAACACACTTTAAAATAATTATACTATATTACAATTTTATAGAAATATACTAAAAATATACTTTAAATGAAAGTTATGTGTCTTTTCGAAAGTATACTTACTCGAAATTTGTTTTTACACATATTTTGATATATTTTAAAATGCATGCTCAAAATTGTCATTGTAACATACACTGAAAGCATATTTTAAAAGTACACATTTTAATATCAACACTAATATTAAGTTTGAGTGTATTTTAAGTTACATTTGAGTCTAATTATGAAGTGAAGTTATTTACACTTGTACTTCAGGACATTCTTTTGGAAAGTGTTTTAATAGTATTACTATGAAAATGCACTTAAAACCCATTTATGAAAATTGTGTTTTAGTCATGCACAATGCCAGTTATCTGTCACCTCTAAGATTTTATGCAGCCTCCCACCACTAGTCGGGGCTGCGGCACTGTGACGGCAGCCCCTCTCACCAGCGTGTACGCCCCCGATCACCCTAGGCAACCCCGGATATTTATATCAGCAAAGTCGGACAGATGACAGCCCGTAAAAACCCCGCGTGGTTCTGCAGTGTTTTAATCTAGACAATGTAAATAATGTTTAATGTAGACTGTAACATAATAAGCTGATATGTAATCACCCGACTGGAGAAACATGTGACCACATTACGCACAGACACGGGTAAAACCTGTAAGTGGAGCTGCTGCTGCTAGCACTGCTGACATTAGCCACACTGTGTAGCAGACTGGCAGCTAACGTCAGCACCGGGTTCGTTTACCTGCAGACTCTGTGATCCTCTTCTGTCTGAAACGGTGAAGCATTTATTGAGTTGCTGTAATGTTTTGTAAGTTGATGTGTATGGTTTGAATTGCATATTTAGCGCGCATAGGGGCACGTTTCAGCTGCATTTAAAGTACAATGTGGCGATTGTTGACTGTGATTAACGGCTTCAAATGGCTCTAAACATGCACAGTATTTTTTCCGGACAGTGTTTAACATTTTCAATTAATAAATTCTGCTCAATTTTAACTGCTTTCTGAGTGTTTTCTTAGTGTTAGACTAGTCTTTTCAACTAAGCATGTATTTCATTGACTTTTTTTTAATATATAACAAAAAAAAACCTTTTTGAAACACCTTTCACTAATGTCTTGTCCCACACGGTAGTGTGGATTAGAAGAGTGTCCTTTAAACATACTGTATTGTGTATATATAGAACCTTTAGAACAGCATTTATTATAATTACAATCATCAGCACCAAAAACAACAGCTTGATGTTGCCAAAGTGCCTTCACAGTGTCACTTCACAGAGTAAGACAACTCAGAGTTCAGGGTTAGGCTCAGAGTTTGTTGAACCTCCTTCTGGAATACCCCTCTGATGTACTGTTCAAAAAATACTATGAGTATGCTGCGTGACTTACAGTGTCTCTTGTCTATTTGGTTAATAGATGCTGTTCTTCTGGAGTTTCAGCAGACAAGTGTCCTCTGATGTCGCGTGGCCATCAGACGAAAGTGTAACAATGAGCAGTTCAGTCAAAAACAGGAACATAATGTGTGGTGTGTGTTTCTGTATGGTGTGAGGTGTAACACCAGTGTTTTTCATTGTTCAGTATTCCTCAGTGTTCTTTAAAGGTCTGCTGCCTGAAATGGACCTACCGTATTTCTACAAAGTGTACTAAAGTACCAATATTTGAAAATGTAAGTTTTGTAATGAAAATGTTTATGGTTCAAATACATTAAAGTATTTTTTCACCTGGAAGTAGTCCCACAAGTCTTTCAGCCTTTAGTATACTGGTAATAATTTGCAAGAATGTGCAAGGTAAAAAGTAGTATAACAAAGTAATGATAAAGTATATTGATTATTAACTGCAAAGTATGCTTTTTTAGTAATTGGAATAAGCCAAAAGTATAATTAAGCATATTATTACACAGTAAGAATATATTAAAAGTATAAGCTTGTATAATTTTTAAGACACTAACAACTAATTTTTAATGTACTTATAATACAAAGTACACTTTAATTTTACTAATTAAGCATATATTAGTACATATAAAGTCATATACTTAAAGTATACTGAATATACTTTAAGTTGTTCCACTTTAGCACATAAAAGTACACTAAATACACTTCAAGTTGAGCTTTTCTACAATTGAATTATAAATTAAAATATATTTAGTACAAAATTAGTTGTTCCAAAATAGCATGCTTCAAGTTAACTAATCATAAACACACTTGAGTACACAAAAGTATGCTAAATTTTAGTACACTTAGCACATTTATTTTTCACCTGGGAGTGGTTCCAGCAATTCAGTTATTGTTAATATTATGGTTTTTGTGGCATAGACTTCAATACCATATCCACTGTAATGTGCTGTTTTAGGCTGCAAGAGTAAGAATGTCTGTATACATTAATATATTACCAGTGTGTGTGTTCAAAGAACCAAACTTGATGTAATATTACAAAAACACTCACCATAATTGATTAGGAGTCTGAACATTGTAAATTCTTCGGCGAATTGCACGGCAGCGGCGGAAGGCCCGTCCAACTGGGTCAAGCTGTTGCAGGCAGTGTCTCACTCGCCAACGCTGTATTCTAATGTTGCGTGATCGGAGGCCTCCTAGCACATACCTTTCTCCTGCATTTGGGGTGGTTTGAAGGATTGCACTAACAATGTCAGTCAAGGCATCATCAGACATTGCTGTGTAAGTCAGTGGCCCAATTTGAAGTTGCTGTCTGTGCCTGTACAATGTCCTTCTGCTGATTCCAAAACATACAGCTATCCTTTGCCAACTCATTCCAAGGGACAAACAGTAGGTAAATTTGTTCATGTAATATATTGTACTGAGGGCGACCAGGATGACCAGTTCTGATTGTTGGCGGTGCTCTTGAAATAAACATATCCCTTTTTCTCATTTCCACAGATCTTGAGTTTTCATACGAATTTATGATGGAACAAAAACATGCATACAGTGCCTCCAGTGCACCTAAGCTTCTTTGACTGTCATCCCCTTCTAACTGCTGGCTTATTGAGAGAAAGAAAGAAATTGTCCGTGCATATCCATTAAGCTCACAGAATAGTCGTTCCAAAATCATGCTGTCATGTCCCACGCTGTCTGTTTCCCTTACAATGGTCTGAACATACCTCATGGTATTAGTGAAAAAAATAGCAATGTCCTCCTCATTACCATTTACTTCCACAAACAAAAGCTGAACTTGAAAAAAGAAGGTAAATAAGTGGAAAAATCATGACTACTTTGCTACTGTTCTTAAAAAAAACTATAAAGTTGTCCTTAAAAAGGTGCTGCTGCTTGATTTGAATGCTCCCACGTAGCTTCAGTTTAGCTAGCAGTACTCTGAGAAGGTCCAGGCTTTATTTTTAGGGCTGTAGCCAATCAAGGAATGAGGATTTAAACTGTCTTCCTGTTTGATCAAACTAACTTCCTGTTTAATTATACTCTTTCACACATGGTACAATTCCCTCTCACATAAACCATCATAACTTCTTAAACACACAATCATTGTCCCTTAAACACACACACATAATTTTTTTGTCAAAAACGCCTCTATTTTCTTTTCACATACATTACCATTCCTTCTCAGTCACACTCATTGAGTCTTACATACATAATCATAGTGTCTCATGCACACTTTATCATACTCATTCACACACACACACCATTATCTCTCACTTACACTATCTTTCTTTCACACACAGTGCTATACTCCTTTTCACATACTCTACAGTTTCTGTCATGCAAACAATATCATTCTTTCTCATTCACACCACTAATCTATCTTGCATACACTACTACAGAGAGTATGATGGTGTATGTGTGAGAGTATGATAGTGTTTTTAAGAGAGTACTGCTGTGTGTCCAAATGATTATGATTTATGGCCCAGACAATACTGTGTGTGTGAGAGTATAGTGATGTACATGTGAGATTTTGATATTGCGTGTGAAACCAAGTATGAATTATCTCTCAAAGGGCCTCTCATACTGTTCTGCAAATATTTACTGAATATTTACTACTACAAATATTATCAAGGTCCTGGAAAATCCATTTTATACTACTACAGCTGAAACAGTCACACATACCATGAGAATAAATCTAAGCAACACATTCATTTCATGAAAAAAACAAAACAAAACAATTATAGTCAGATCTGCCCTGATGATATTATAATTTGCTCATTTACACATTCACCCATTTTTTCCAGATGCCCTGCTGCTTTTAGCCTGAATATTTACTACAAACCTGATAATAGCGCCATCTGGTGGTCATTTGCGTACAGAGAGGTTGGATCTTTAAAAGTTGGATCAACAGAGAAGTTGGAGCTTTAAAAGTTGGGTCAACAGAGAAGATGGAATATTGGATGCAATACACAATCATTGAAACATTCGAAAGTAAACGATATGTTGAATTTTACACCCATATTATACGTACACCAATGTAAAAAGACCAAACATAGACCCTGGAACACCTAACCCTAACCTAACAAGGTACTGAAAAGTGAACAGGCCAAAGTGCAGATGGTCCCCATTGTGATGAAGACATCTTTGTCCACTATTCAATTATGAAGCAGTCCTGGCCCTCTTTTGGAGCCTTTCTGTTTGGGATCTTTGCCTAGTATTACCCCCTTGATTGTCCTGGTCCTGTAGCCCGTTCATACGTGGTATCATGCTTCCCCACCGGAACCGTGGTTGTGGAGGATGCTTACTCAGGGATGAGGCACCCATCCCAGGGTAAGTGGTGGTCCTTGGTGGGGGTACCCCCTGGAGGTAGTAGGGTGGTTGTGGAGTATGGCTGACCCAGAGATGGGACACCTATCCCCGGGTAAGTGGCGGTCCTTGGTGGGGGTACCCCCTGGAGGTCCACGATGACACTTTGTGCAAAAAGCAATCACATCTGTCCCCGACAACCAGGGGCCATGTACCCATTCCATGCCTCTTTGGAGCTCCTGGGGCCCTGCATTCAATCTTCCAACTTTGGCCTTCTGGTGGTGGAGCTCCAGGATCTGAACCTGGGTCTTGAGACCCATAGTCCTGGTGCTCTAGAGGGTTAGGATTCAGATCGCTTGGTGAGCAGACAGGTAGCGTTTGGGGGTCTGCTTGGCCTTTGCTTTTGGGTTCTTCTTGTTGGTTGTTAAAGTCACTGTAAGGGAAGAGCCCTGGAGGTGGAGGGGGACATTGTGGAGCACTGCACCTGGGAATGGGTGCTCCTAGGCCCGCATGGAAGGTCCCTGGAGGTCCCTGGAGGTCCAGGGGGACATTGTTGAGCACTGCACCCAGGGATGGGTGCTCCTAGGCCCGCATGGAAGGGCCCCGAAGGCCCCTGGAGGGTTCCACAGAGACTCAGTCTACCTGCAACAGTTGACAAAGAGAACAAACAGTCAGTAGGATATAAGACTTTACATAGACATTTTTGTCAAAGTGTGGAGAGACTGGAGATAGATAGCTATTTGGAATTCTGGAGGCAGCTAGATAGATACATATTTGGAATTCTGGAAGGACCCATAGATACATTATTGGAATTCTGGAGGCTGATAGATAGATACCTATTGGGGAAGTAGGCTGTCCATAATTAGGTTAAAGAGCTATTTACCACGTCCTTTTTGACTTTGAATTGGCACAGCTCGGCCCACGAGGTGGGCAATAGTACGAGACCTGTTGTGGGTGGTAGGTCGGGAATTGGGCCACCTGGCTGTCAAGCTTCACACCACCTGGTGGTCTCCGCTGGTATTGCAGTTTGACTTTGAAAACTTGAGAGCGCCGTAACTCTGCCCCAACGGGTCGGCCTCCGCGCGCCAGCGGCTGGGCGCGGACGTCCCCGGCCCCCTGAAGTGGCCCGGCGGGTTTGGGTGGCCGGGCGGCCCTCGGCGGGGGCCCCACACTCAGATACAGTGCTCTGGTAAGGCAAAGGGAAAGTGGGCCGGCCCCCCTCTCTAGGACGGAAGGCCGGCGGTGCACGGGCCATCCCCCGGACAGTATCCCTCCCACGACTCCCAAAATCATAAGATTGCGGTCGGTAAGTATTGGCCGTACGCCACGGAGACCGACCACGCCTTCTACCGCGGCGTACCACCGTCCAGTCTCCCTCAGCGAAGGAAGACATCTTTTTAAACTCAATTTTTATGAGTGTATGTATGAATTTGTGTTCTTAATTATCCTGGTCTTGTATGAACTAGTGGAAAGAAGGTAAGTTAACTGTAAAAATTAATTTTGCGAAAGTGCCCCTTTATTGTTTTTTTAAGGTCAAATTTATGAATTTCCAGGTAAGTATTGTAACTGTGTGTGTTTTTTTTTTTGAAGTGTTTTTTTATTATTACAGGTATATATTGATCAAATCTAAATTAACTGGTAAGTATTTATTGTAATGGTATTAACTGTTCCTTAAATGTGTAATTTATAGCCAAATTTCAGGATTCCAGGTAAGTATTTTTTTCAGATAAGTTTATAGAGTGTAGATTGTTTAGGAATTATTGTTTGTGTATTACTGTGAGTATATATGACTGTAATGTGTGTGTATATAAATGTGTTGTGTGTGTTTTAAGTGTGTAGCGTGTGTGCCAGTGCTCGTGCACAACGAGAGACAAGTCCCTGCTTGCCCAGGGACTGGAGGGAAACCAAAGAGCTGTACCAGAAGAGTTTTGCAGGTAAGTGAATGAAAATGGAAATTTTTATTATTGGTTTTGTGTATTCTTGTCAATAAATTTTAATGCAACTTAAAAATAAAGAAATAAAAATTAAAAATAAAATGAGTTTCAAACAAAAACTATTTTTTTTAGATCAAAAAAGAAAGAAAGCGTGCCAGCGGCAACATTTCGACTACAATGAGTCTTCTTCAGGCCAAGGCACGCCAGAGAATAAAGCAAAAGTGCAGCAATGTGCTAGTTTTTGCAGGCTGAGAGAGAGCAAGATGTTACCCCTTCAGAGCTCAGAGCAAGAGTGAGGAGCAAATTGGCTGTGCCTCTCCTCTGTGTGTGTGTGTGGGAGAGTGGCCCCTCCCCCTGCTCTGCAGCTGCAGTGAGACTGAAGTAACCCTTTTCTGCCAAATCCGGACTCCGTAATCCTCTAATTAAGGTTTTTAAATGCACAATATTCCTGAAATAAAATATGTTTTTAACTCCACATGTCCTCTATGAATTGATAAACATTGTTGTGACATAAAAAATCATTTTTAATGTTTTTAATCTACTCGTTTTCAAGCACAACATGTCTCCGTAATGTCAAATCATGCCCCGCACAGTACAAATCAACTTGCTCTTAATAAAGGAATCCTCCCTATTAATTCCAAACCCTTGTATGTAATTTTCAGGTAAGTATGTGTATTTGTGTGTTTCTTTTCAGGTAAATAAACAGTTTATAAATCCAAATCATGTCGTGTGTGTTCATGTGTTTATTTTCAGGTAAGTTGGTGTATTTGTGTGTTTGTTTTCAGGTAAGTAAACAATCCATAAATCCAAATTCATGTTGCGTGTTAATTTATTTAATTTCAGGTAAGTATGTATATTTGTGTGTTTATTTAGGTAAGTAAACAATCCATAAATCCTAATTCATATTGTATGTTGATGTGTTTATTTTCAGGTAAGTTTGTGTGTTTATTTCCAGGTGAATAAACAATTCATACTCCAAAATTTATTTTGTGTGCCTGTGTGTTTCCTTATATGACCTTATTTACTTGTCTTCAATCATGTAAACAATATTTTTTATGTGTCCCAATCATGTAGTAATTTTTATTCCAATCTATAAGGGGGTTGCAATAGGGCATAGGGGTGATGGTTAGGGTTAGAGGAAGATTACCGGGTTAGGCCTCAGAAATGAGGTTAGGTTTAGGCATGACCTCTGACCTTAGGTTTAGACGTGAAGCCTGTGACTTAGGTTAAAGAGCTATTTACCACGTCCTTTTTGACTTTGAATTGGCACAGCTCTTGCATCTTTCCTGAATTTCAAAGAAGGTGAAATTAGTTGTATAAATAAAGTTGTATATTACGTATGTGTATATGTTTATAAATACACATATATGTATTCATCTATAAAATGAAAAACATGACAGACTGCACATCTACCTAGCTGCAGTTGATCTCGTGTGGAGGACCTTTCCAGGAACATCCGTGGATGCTCTCCAGACTTCCTGGGAACCCAGAAGTGTCCAGGTGGTTGTGGTGGTGGAAGAGGAACCCCAAATGAAGTGTGAAAGCTTCGATTTGGAAGTGGAGGTCGGACCTGGATCCAGCGGCTCCGGGGTCTGCTTAGGTTTAGGCGCAAGAGAGGAGATTTGGTTAAGTTGAGGTGTGTGTGTGTTGGTGTGTGTGTGTGTGTGGGTGTGTGTGTGTGTGTGTTTGCGTGTGTGGGTGTGTGTGGGTGTGTGTGTGTGTTTGCGTGTGTGTGTGTGTGTGTGTGTGTGGTTTACTTGCATCTTTCCTGAGTTTCAAAGAAGGTGAAATTAGTTGTTCTGCCCCAGAGCAGGCACCCATCCCTGCCTGGGTAAAGTCCCCAGCATGGCCTGGGGTTGGTCCCCAGGTCCTGGAGGTGGAGGGGGAGAGGGTCCCTGGTCCTTGGAGGGGTTCAGGCTTCCATCTTCCAGGTTTGGGGTTACGGTGGATGACCTCCATGGAGCTGATTCTGGAAGCCATAGAGCTGATTCTGGAAGCTGGGGCTCTGGAGGGCCTAACCCGGGGATGGTGGCTCCCAGGCCCGCAAGGGAGTTCCAAAGACCCTGGTGTCAGTCCTGGAGGTGGATGGGGACATGCTGGAGAACTTTACCCAGGGATGGTGGCTGGTTTCCCCGCAAAGGGAGGCTTGGTGTTTGGCCATGGAGGTCCTGGAGGTGGATGGGGACATGCTGGAGAACTTTAACCCAGGGATGGTGGCTGGTTTCCCCGCAAAGGGAGGCTTGGTGTTTGGCCATGGAGGTCCTGGAGGTGGATGGGGACATGCTGGAGAAGTCTACCCAGGGATGGTGGTTGGTTTCCCCGCTGGAAGTGCTGGGTGCATGGGTCTCTCTTGCAGGGGCCTTTGGGGTCTGGGTCTTGGGTCTCTGGCAAATGCTCATCAATCCTGCAGGAAGACTTAACTTCCGCTTCCGGTGGGTCGTTGTGTCATGGTTATAGCAACAAGAATAGAAAAAAAAATGAATTTGCAGAAATCAAAATTGGGCCGTTTTTTTGATTTGGTTTTTCGTTTTTTCGTTTTGAGACACAAAAAGAAAAAACGGAAGTACTTCCGTTATTTCGTTTTGTGTCTCAAAACGAAAAAACGGGAAAACGGCCGTATTTCCGTAAATCCGTTTTATTTTGAAAACGAAATATCAAACTATCAAAAGGTACACGAACCTAGACTGTTACTTCCTATCATCTTGACAAAATTTGGTGTGAAGACAGCTCCACAGCACTGACATGGAGGAGGAGAGACCTTAAATAGAATAACATAGAGAAACATTAGTCCTCACATTCCTGTAGTTTTGTAATGCAAATAGCATACACAAACAGCAATGTTAACAGTAACATTTTGTCAGCTGGCTGGACAGAAAGGAATTCAAAAGGGATCTTGTGCAAAGTAAAGGAAAATAAATTGTTACCTTTATAACTTGTTTAGGGAAGAGCTTGATGCTGCACCGAGGAGGAACCGTCAGTGTGAAATTGATGGCTGACTGACAACTGATGTGCAGCAGTTTGTTTCCCAGCAGCCACACACACAATCACTTGCCAAAGGACCAACAGTAATCAGGCTCTGCTGAACCAAACTCTGTACAGCAGTGGATGAGGAGATGGTCATGTGGATATAAGGGAATGGAGTTGGTCCTGAAAAAAGAAAACAGACAGTTAATAAACTGAAGACTGTGACACAAACATGTTCAGAATATATAATATACAATTATCAAATAGGCTACCTAGAACAATACTGCAGAAAACCTTCTGTCTGGTGCCATTTCACACATAGATGTTTTGTAAGGCTGCATGACGATCAGCAGCTGCTTCTACATGTTTAAGTCTGTGCAGTCCTGAGTGTCATCACTGTGAAGTGGAACGATCACAATGGAGGAAGACCTACAGAAAGGAGTTCATGTAAATGAAAATGTTAAACTAGCTGTAAAATAAAAGTCAAAAGCATAAACATTGTCTTCAAAACTGTTGAATTCACACAAACTGAATGCAAGAATGAACACACAAATTAAAAAAAAAACATTAAATTAAGTCCCCAGTACCTTTAGCTGTGTTGTGAGGACACCATGGTACAGGCAGGGGAAACACATCTCTGTGTGGTCCAGCAGTGAGGGATCTGATCCAACGTATGCGCTGGTCCAGTGTCTCAGAGCCATAGAGGAGGTGAGGCAAGGTTTGGCATCTCGCCCTCTTCTTTGAAGAAGAGGAGCGTGTCTCTTTACAGTCCAGAAACTGATGGCTTCACTGTAGACTGACAGTTAAGTCGGTGCTGCAGCATGTGGTCTGCAGCAGTCTTGGTTGTTGAGAGGTGATCCTCACAGTGCTGGAGGAGGTGAGGCCTGGGCTGACAGGTGTCATCACAGAGGACATGGGAGAACTGTGTCTCCCATGCAGCATAAAGTAAACTTGGAAAAGTTATAGTCTCTGGCAAGGCCACAAGTCCTGCTAGACAGCATAGTGAAAAACTGTATGGGGTGTAATTGTGGGGTTTCAGCTGGTAGGTATCAGTACATCAGAAAGTATGTGTTACACGTAGAACACACACTTTCTGATGTATTCCTGCCACAGTAAATATCAGCAGCTGCATACAGCTGCTGAAACACTTTTGGCCTGTGCAGTTACCAACCCTGTCCCAAACCCACCCTTGATAACTGCACAGGCCAAAATATGTTAGAAACATAGCTCATAACAGTATGGTTACCTGAAAAAATATGATGCATTATATTAATAATTTTTCTGAAAATTTAAGGTTCCCTGAAAAAAATACGACCAATAATGTTAACCTTTTTCATGAAAACTTACCTTAAAATTCACCATTATCCTGAAAATTTTAGATTACCAAACATAATAAATATAACATATACAATATGTTGTGTGACTGCATGATTACTTTTCCTTCACATGAATAGTTAAATTTAGTGAGCACGACGATAATGAAATTACCAAAAATAGATGACAAGATGATCAAGGCATTATTGTCCAGAAGTTTGTTTTTGTTTTACCTCTGCATTGAAAATATTAGTTTAGTGACAAGTCCTTTGCATTTTTCTTTAAAACTCACCTGTCTTCTTTATGAACTGTTGAAGGACATTACACAGTACACAGGATTATGATAACTGTAATATGTTTTCAGGACACCAGAATGGAGACAGCGCTGTGGTTGAGAGAAGAAAATGAGGTCCAGCAGTGTGTTTTTCTCTGTGGTTGCAGCAGTGATGACTTGTGCATATCCCCTTGACTGAAACAGCTCCAGTATTGGCTTACTTGCATTGGATAGGAGATTCTCACTGAAATCACCACAAACAATGATGGGGTGACAGTCCATCACCTTTAGTGAGTCCAAAAGGCTTCCAGGGTTTGACAGGAATGACATCACACTGTAGTCTGGAGGTCTGTACACAGCTGCAATCAAGGCATTCACTGGGGCTTCGACTTTTAAAGCCAAAAACTCAAGGTCAGTTACATTATGTACATACTGTTTTTCACGCACTTGAAGGTGGTTCCTCACATAAACAGCAACTCCACCGCCATTTCTGTTTGCCATTTGTGGAAAATTAGTGTAGGACCTGGTGTCTGTTGCGTTTGAACATGTTGTAGCCCTCTAAATTGAGACTCTGTGAAACAAAGGAGCCTTGTAGGTGAGTTTCTGTAAGACACAAGACATCTGCAAGATACAGTTCATGAGATGGCAATCCTTCTGTGTTATGGTGAACAATGGTCAGCGTGTCATGTCTGCTCAGTGTTTGTTTGATATGAAGAAGAGGCATTGTGTTGTCCAAGTTGACTTCTCTCATGGTCTCCAAGGCTGCAGTGACTTCGGGGTTGGCATATATTTTGCTCTCGTCCATATCAAGCAGGTGCAGTCCACGGAGAGAGGTCGCTCAACTGAGAGCTACGTAAGCCATGCCAGGTTCAAAAATGTGTTTCAGTGAGACAACGGTCGATGCCCTTGACATACCCTGACATTTGTGAATGGAACATGCAAAGGCAAGTTTAATAGGGAACTGTCTGTGTATTGCTCCTTTCTGCTTCAGTTTCTCCTCTGCTCTCTCAATGTACACTAGATCGTCAGGTCCTCCTGGTGCTCTGCTACGGTAACTCATCCCAGCTCTCTCATCATCCATCTTGAGCCCAAGCATGTTGACATGTGTCCAGCCATGTTGCTCAGAAGTTACTAGCCTTACTAGTGTAGCAAACGATCCATTCACTAATCCTTGAGAGATGTCTATGTTTCTGGTGAGGATGACACGAGCACCTTCAGCAACCTTTAGCGTATCTAGTAGCTCATTTCGGCCTCCTTTAAATGGATTGGCTTGACGTGTCATTTTTGCAGTGGTCGGGTCTTTTCTGTAGTCATCTGCATCAATATCTGTGATATGAGGATGGAGCAGAGCTAATGTCGCAAGGTTGTGTGAATCAACTTGCTTATTAGTTGCGAAAATGTGCAGCACATCAGTTGGACAAAGTGCTGGTTCAGTGACGGCCTGTGACAGCAAAGCTCTGTCTGCTTCAGACAACTCATCTGACTTTTCTTTCACACGCATCCGGTTCAACATCTCTGCAAAGGCAACATCATCCTTCTGATGCATAATCTCAGTCAGTGTGATCATTTCAAAGTGGTCGTGCCATAAGTCAATCTCATGTGGGTCATGCACACAGAGGGGTTTGGACTGTCGCACTGGTGGTAGCTGGTAGAAATCTCCAACAGCAAGTACTGACATTCCTCCAAAGGGTCTCTGGCTGCCTTTGATCTGTTTCAGTCTTGCATCCACATAGGCTAAAAGGGGTTTTGACACCATGGACACTTCATCAATGATAATAATTTCAGCATTTAAAAGTTCACATCTGACTTCATCCAGTTGGTTGCCAAGTCCTTGAAATGGTGGTTTCAGGCTTCTGGGTAGCTTGAGTAGAGAGTGCAGGGTTGTGCCTGATATATTGAAGGCTGCAGTTCCAGTGAAAGCAGTCAATAGCACAGTGGGGTTTGATATATCAGCCTCTTCAGAACGTCTTGGCTGTTTGCACAATATCTTGGATGCCTCTGAGTAGATGCATTTGATGAGATGTGATTTTCCAGTTCCAGCACCACCATTGATGTACAGAAAAAACGGGTCTGGATTTAGGCCGCAGACGTGCTTTATACACCAGTCTCTTACTGCATAGAATACACATGCCTGTTTCTGGTTCAGATTCTGGTACATTTGCCGTAACAGCGTGGGGTCCATTGCAGGGGGCTCTCTGATGGCTCTCAGTTCTGTTGCAGCATTAGCCTGAATACTATAGTCTGGGACATTCTCTTGTGCATTTTCATGATCTGGCTCTCTTGCTTCCAGTTCTTCGATACACTCCAACCTCACTACTTCAGATTCAGGTGCAAGGTTACACCACTCGTCTATCAAGCCTCTGTTCTGGTCAAACTCTTCGAGTGCATGCTCAATTTCATCACTGTTTTTCTCATATTTCTCTCTGTTCCTCTTGACAATGTTTTTGACAAATTGACGACCGTTAGAACCTGGTATATAAACCCAGCCGCTGTTGTAGAAAGACTCATATGTGGGTAAAGAGCGTGATTTCAGTTCCTGTTCCGATCGATGAGGGACATACAGTTTCAGTAATCTGCCATAAAACAGCTCAGGATATTTTTTCTGTGATGTGTGGGGATATCTGATGACAGCAGGCTTATCATTTTCTCTTACTTGAACAAATCCCATCTCATTCAGCAGGGGCACAGCATTTTTACCGTATCTCTGTTGGCCATAGACAAATCTGCAGGTAGAGGCAAAATCTGCCAAGCACATCTCCTCAAACTCTGGTGTTTCAGGTCTGGCTTTGTATTTGTCTGTCAAAGATGTCATCCACACATTTACACTCTCTGATGTTGTGTTCTCTAGGTATGACATGGGGCGACTCATTCTCAGTGGGTTGTCATCTGTCGGTATGAATACGACACTGCGCGAGCAATTCTTCATCTTGATTCCACATGCACGAGTCACACATTCCTGGGCACTGACCTCTCTTTTTTTGGAATAGGCCTGCATGATTTCCCCTAATTTCATCAGATTCGTTGACATGTTCTCTGCTGGAGTTCTGAATGAGTGTTTTGAGATACTCACTTACAGAGTTTTCACTCTTGCTTATATATGTGCAGATGTAGTTTATTAAACTATAGTAATTGAGTATGAACTGCACATCAATGTTAGCATTCCAGGCATCCAGTAGATAAGAGATAAGGGTTGTATGGATTTACCCAGCAGTCCTTGGGATCACGCTTCAGTATCACCGTGCTGGATTGGTTCATCTGGTGCAGACATCTTTGATATTCATTGTTTGTCAAATTACATTGAGCCAGGAGCTGATCTAAACTCAGGGAGGCAGTTTTAGGGTCATTCAGCAGCGCGTTCAGTGGTCTGAGCTTTGCCTTTGCTGTTTCTAGTTCCAGCGAATCATCATTTGGTTGAGGTCTTGTTATCACTGTCTTTCTGGAGGGTGGTTTGGGAAATCCAAAACGGCATCCAGAGCTGGCACTTTTGAAACATGTCCTTGAGTGGTTTTTGCTGTGTATTTGCACTTCTCTCACTTTTCTGTGCAGTTCAGGTTGTGTATGTGGGTCATGTAGCTGAGCTGTGATGTACTTGGACACAAAATCACACACAGTCTGATCATCATCTTCCTCAAATACAGGCGCTCCTTGTGACCAAATAAGACAATGAATGTGTGGACTACCTCTGTGCTGAAATTCCATACGGTAAAAAAAGTCAATAACTTTGCCAAGGGGCTGTGCAGGAGACAAAAGCAAATCTCTGAATAATGCCTCAACACGTTTATCAAACATGTGCATTGTGGTCACAGGATTACTTCGCAATATGTCACACTTTGTGGACCAGTCGAGCTCATCAAAATTTACCTCCTCACCCTGTTGAGTTTTTATCGCCTCAATCACTTCAGGCCATCGCATTTCTGCTGCAGAAAATGTACAAAAGAATGTTGGACTTCCAAGTTGTCTGATCATGGCAAAAAGATCACTTGTTGTTTTGTCCCAATAGGCCGGTGTCCCTCTCAGCAGCTGCATGAATCTGACTGCGTCTTTATTTCTCACCAGTCTCTCAACTTTCTGTTTATCTTGTAACATTCCTGCTGTTATTTTACGTCCATCTCTGGTGAAAGGTTTTCCTTTACGTAACTGTATTGTCATACTCGAAGTGGCTAGGTGAATCTCAGTCACAAACTGTGCAAAGAACAAATAATTTGTGTCTCTGGCAAACCGATCGTCAGCACCAAAAAGCCTTGTTTTGAAATAACCACTTGGTGTTAATTTAATAGGTCTTGCTTCATCAAGTGTGTTTTGACCAGTGGGAAACTGAACGGGGAAAGCCATGGCTTCCAGTTTAGGTGTTCTGAAAAAGCTGACCGGACTATTTCTTTCTGCTGGGGCAACAGAGTAAATTCCTTCACTAAAAGATAAAATGTCCTCTGAAACATCACATGGCTGCAGGCATGATTCTAGAGCCACACCACCATTTGGCATGTTACCTTCTTGTTCTCCCTGCTCATCTGGCTGATTGTCATCAGAAAGCAGCGCATCATCGTTCTGTTGCTCATTGTCACTATTATTTCCTGCTTCACACAGTGCATTACTCTCAAACCTGTCAATTTCCATCAAATCATCTTCATCATAATCATCATCCTCAATGGTCTCATCCACATTATCATCATCATCTTCCTCATCACCATTGGGCAAAGTCGGATCAAAAAATTCTTCTTCATCTCTGATAGTGATGTCCTTGTACTGTGGGTGAATGTGTTTGAGTTTATGCAGCGCATGAACTAATTTGGACCAGGTAACAGTCTGAAGCAGCTGATGACCTCTGTAACACAGTCGTCTCTTCAGTTTTACTCTCATGACCTGAGACTCACTTCTTAGTCTGGGCAGAGCACTAACTGTCTCCTGAACCTCGGACGGCACACAGACCACATTTCCATGTATTGCTCTCTGTCGGCCTTTGGGAAGAGGAATAATTTTTGGAAATGTTATGCACTTGGCGATGAGATGTCTCTCCAAGATGTTGAGATCAGACAGTTCAGGTGGGATGTCGGCAAGCTCCAAGTTGTTAGCTACAGCAAGATTGGGCATGGCTCCCTTTTTAAGATGACTATGGCAGGTGTGACAAATCCACTCTCTCTTTCTCTCATCAGGCATCTTGCACTGTTCATTTCTGCAGTCATTATCACAAACATGAACATACTTTCCTGTCAGGCATGCTGTAACCACATCTGGATTGTGGACATAATTTGACCTTATGCAAGATTGTACTTGGTTTGGAAATGATGCTTTGTGACACACAGTGCAAACAAAAGTGGGGCCAGCCTTTATATGTGATCTGAAAAGAAATATGTCCTCTCTGATCAAAGGGTTGTCACTTTCACATGTTTGTCTATTTATCCATCTGTATTTCCTTGTTATTCTCATGGCACATTTCAGCATACTCCTAAATGCAAGATTATTCTTATACCTGTCTCGCATTCTTTGTCTCATTTGTTGTCTGTGTCTAACCCTGAATGCTTGGTCATGTGCATAACGCTGAGTGATATAAGATCGTTGCCTCTGCACAAAGTCAAAATTAGTCCTGTAGCGATTGGTAATGTATTGTTTTTGCTTCTGCTTGAAGTTAACACTTTCTCTGTAGCGACTGGTAATGTATTGTTTTTGCTTCTGCTTGAAGTTAACACTTTCTCTGTAGCGACTGGTAATGTATTGTTTTTGCTACTGCTTGAAGTTAACACTTTCTCTGTAGCGACTGGTAATGTATTGTTTTTGCTTCTGCTTGAAGTTAACACTTTCTCTGTAGCGACTGGTAATGTATTGTTTTTGCTTCTGCTTGAAGTTAACACTTTCTCTGTAGCGACTGGTAATGTATTGTTTTTGCTTCTGCTTGAAGTTAACACTTTCTCTGTAGCTTGAAGTTAACACTTTCTCTGTAGCGATTGGTAATGTATTGTTTTTGCTTCTGCTTGAAGTTAACACTTTCTCTGTAGCGACTGGTAATGTATTGTTTTTGCTTCTGCTTGAAGTTAACACTTTCTCTGTAGCGACTGGTAATGTATTGTTTTTGCTTCTGCTTGAAGTTAACACTTTCTCTGTAGCGACTGGTAATGTATTGTTTTTGCTTCTGCTTGAAGTTAAAACTTTCTCTGTAGCGACTGGTAATGTATTGTTTTTGCTTCTGCTTGAAGTTAACACTTTCTCTGTAGCGATTGGTAATGTATTGTTTTTGCTTCTGCTTGAAGTTAACACTTTCTCTGTAGCGACTGGTAATGTATTGTTTTTGCTTCTGCTTGAAGTTAACACTTTCTCTGTAGCGACTGGTAATGTATTGTTTTTGCTTCTGCTTGAAGTTAACACTTTCTCTGTAGCTTGAAGTTAACACTTTCTCTGTAGCGATTGGTAATGTATTGTTTTTGCTTCTGCTTGAAGTTAACACTTTCTCTGTAGCGACTGGTAATGTATTGTTTTTGCTTCTGCTTGAAGTTAACACTTTCTCTGTAGCGACTGGTAATGTATTGTTTTTGCTTCTGCTTGAAGTTAACACTTTCTCTGTAGCTTGAAGTTAACACTTTCTCTGTAGCGACTGGTAATGTATTGTTTTTGCTTCTGCTTGAAGTTAACACTTTCTCTGTAGGACTGGTAATGTATTGTTTTTGCTTCTGCTTGAAGTTAACACTTTCTCTGTAGCGACTGGTAATGTATTGTTTTTGCTTCTGCTTGAAGTTAACACTTTCTCGGTAGCGACTGGTAATGTATTGTTTTTGCTTCTGCTTGAAGTTAACACTTTCTCTGTAGCGACTGGTAATGTATTGTTTTTGCTTCTGCTTGAAGTTAACACTTTCTCTGTAGCGATTGGTAATGTATTGTTTTTGCTTCTGCTTGAAGTTAACACTTTCTCTGTAGCGACTGGTAATGTATTGTTTTTGCTTCTGCTTGAAGTTAACACTTTCTCTGTAGCTTGAAGTTAACACTTTCTCTGTAGCGATTGGTAATGTATTGTTTTTGCTTCTGCTTGAAGTTAACACTTTCTCTGTAGCGACTGGTAATGTATTGTTTTTGCTTCTGCTTGAAGTTAACACTTTCTCTGTAGCGACTGGTAATGTATTGTTTTTGCTTCTGCTTGAAGTTAAAACTTTCTCTGTAGCGACTGGTAATGTATTGTTTTTGCTTCTGCTTGAAGTTAACACTTTCTCTGTAGCGACTGGTAATGTATTGTTTTTGCTTCTGCTTGAAGTTAACACTTTCTCTGTAGCGACTGGTAATGTATTGTTTTTTGCTTCTGCTTGAAGTTAACACTTTCTCTGTAGCGACTGGTAATGTATTGTTTTTGCTTCTGCTTGAAGTTAACACTTTCTCTGTAGCTTGAAGTTAACACTTTCTCTGTAGCGATTGGTAATGTATTGTTTTTGCTTCTGCTTGAAGTTAACACTTTCTCTGTAGCGACTGGTAATGTATTGTTTTTGCTTCTGCTTGAAGTTAACACTTTCTCTGTAGCGATTGGTAATGTATTGTTTTTGCTTCTGCTTGAAGTTAACACTTTCTCTGTAGCTTGAAGTTAACACTTTCTCTGTAGCGACTGGTAATGTATTGTTTTTGCTTCTGCTTGAAGTTAACACTTTCTCTGTAGCGACTGGTAATGTATTGTTTTTGCTTCTGCTTGAAGTTAACACTTTCTCTGTAGCGACTGGTAATGTATTGTTTTTGCTTCTGCTTGAAGTTAACATCTCTGTAGCTTGAAGTTAACACTTTCTCTGTAGCGATTGGTAATGTATTGTTTTTGCTTCTGCTTGAAGTTAACACTTTCTCTGTAGCGACTGGTAATGTATTGTTTTTGCTTCTGCTTGAAGTTAACACTTTCTCTGTGGCGATTGGTAATGTATTGTTTTTGCTTCTGCTTGAAGTTAACACTTTCTCTGTAGCTTGAAGTTAACACTTTCTCTGTAGCGACTGGTAATGTATTGTTTTTGCTTCTGCTTGAAGTTAACACTTTCTCTGTAGCGACTGGTAATGTATTGTTTTTGCTTCTGCTTGAAGTTAACACTTTCTCTGTAGCGATTGGTAATGTATTGTTTTTTGCTTCTGCTTGAAGTTAACACTTTCTCTGTAGCTTGAAGTTAACACTTTCTCTGTAGCGACTGGTAATGTATTGTTTTTGCTTCTGCTTGAAGTTAACACTTTCTCTGTAGCGACTGGTAATGTATTGTTTTTGCTTCTGCTTGAAGTTAACACTTTCTCTGTAGCGACTGGTAATGTATTGTTTTTGCTTCTGCTTGAAGTTAACATCTCTGTAGCTTGAAGTTAACACTTTCTCTGTAGCGATTGGTAATGTATTGTTTTTGCTTCTGCTTGAAGTTAACACTTTCTCTGTAGCGACTGGTAATGTATTGTTTTTGCTTCTGCTTGAAGTTAACACTTTCTCTGTAGCGATTGGTAATGTATTGTTTTTGCTTCTGCTTGAAGTTAACACTTTCTCTGTAGCTTGAAGTTAACACTTTCTCTGTAGCGACTGGTAATGTATTGTTTTTGCTTCTGCTTGAAGTTAACACTTTCTCTGTAGCGACTGGTAATGTATTGTTTTTGCTTCTGCTTGAAGTTAACACTTTCTCTGTAGCGATTGGTAATGTATTGTTTTTGCTTCTGCTTGAAGTTAACACTTTCTCTGTAGCTTGAAGTTAACACTTTCTCTGTAGCGACTGGTAATGTATTGTTTTTGCTTCTGCTTGAAGTTAACACTTTCTCTGTAGCGACTGGTAATGTATTGTTTTTGCTTCTGCTTGAAGTTAACACTTTCTCTGTAGCGATTGGTAATGTATTGTTTTTGCTTCTGCTTGAAGTTAACACTTTCTCTGTAGCGATTGGTAATGTATTGTTTTTGCTTCTGCTTGAAGTTAACACTTTCTCTGTAGCTTGAAGTTAACACTTTCTCTGTAGCGACTGGTAATGTATTGTTTTTGCTTCTGCTTGAAGTTAACACTTTCTCTGTAGCGACTGGTAATGTATTGTTTTTGCTTCTGCTTGAAGTTAACACTTTCTCTGTAGCGACTGGTAATGTATTGTTTTTGCTTCTGCTTGAAGTTAACACTTTCTCTGTAGCGATTGGTAATGTATTGTTTTTGCTTCTGCTTGAAGTTAACACTTTCTCTGTAGCGACTGGTAATGTATTGTTTTTGCTTCTGCTTGAAGTTAACACTTTCTCTGTAGCGACTGGTAATGTATTGTTTTTGCTTCTGCTTGAAGTTAACACTTTCTCTGTAGCTTGAAGTTAACACTTTCTCTGTAGCGATTGGTAATGTATTGTTTTTGCTTCTGCTTGAAGTCCACACTTTCTCTGTATCGGGTTGTTATATTATTTTTTTTCTTTTGATGTAATACAGAATTGTTTTGATACCATTTGGTGGCATACTCTTGTTTTCTTTGTCTGAATTTTTCATTAGAAGATTTTCTGTTTGAGTAGACTTTTTTTTTGCTCTATATGTTTCATCTGAGGCATACTTTTCCTTTTCTTTTCTTTTTTGATTCTCTTTTTTCTGTGATACCTTTCCTGAGCGCATTAGCCTTCTCTCAAATTTTCTCCTTGCATGTTTACTGTATTTTGACAGTTTATGGGTTAGGATAGGGGAACTGCACCCGTCTCCGTCTGGAGGCGGGAGGTGCACCCGCCATCCACCTACTGGACCGTCCCTCATCCCGATCCGAAACGGGCTCGCGGGTCCGCTGGCGGCACCTGCCTCGCTGGACCAGCGTCCACTCATCCTCAAAAGGACCCATAACCATGGGTAACCTTTTTTTTGTTTTTATCTGTTTGTTTGTTTTAGCTTTTTTTTAAAAATAAAAATAAAAAATTCTTTGTTTTTAATAAATAACTAGGGCTGGGCAACGATTAAAATCTTTAATCGCAATTAATTGCATAATTTGCGTGATTAATCACGATTAATCGCATTGTATACGCAAACTCCAAGAATGAATTCAAAAGTAGTGTAAAGAGCACTTCTATTTCAATGTTCTGCTGCCATATGAACGAAAGTGCCATAACATTTGTTGTGCAAACACTTTTAACATCAGCACTTATCAGTAACACATATTTAGTGTAAATCTCAATTTAAAAAATGTAAAAAAAAAAAATAAATAAATAAAATAAAATAATTATAATAAATAAAATAAATAATAATAGTAATAATAATAAATTAAAGATTATTGCCAGTGACAGGACATTCTCTTTATGAAAAATAAAAAAAAATCTACCAACAAAATCCTGAGCCACAATCAGGACAAACAGACAATTTCTGAGGTAACAGCAGACACTTTTAACAGGGAGCAGCATTACCAGTCTATGGCCATTTAAAAGCTCCGTGACTTTACCCTTCTCCATGTCTGCTTTGGTTTTTCCGCGTTTTCCTTTTTCCTTTCCCGGTTCCGCAACAGCCAGCGCTATTCTCCTTCTTCTTCTTCTGTTTGAAACGGCGGCTGGGCTGGCAGCCAGCTCATTGGCGCATTATCGCCACCTACTGTTCCGGAGAGTGAGTCAAACCCCTACACCGCAGCAGCCAGCAACAGACTTTCACAAAATAAAAGCATGTGAGCAACATGCTTTAATGCGCGATAAAGTAAATATCGGCGTTAATAGTCTAATGAATTAACGTGAAAATAACGCGTTAACTTGCCCAGCCCTATAAATAACTAAAGAAGGTGTGCCAAAAAAACTAAACTAAAAGGACGACGTTTCGACCGTCTTCCGGTCTTCCTCAGGTCCAAAAAACAAGTGACACACACAAAAATCACACTCTGTCTTCTGTTGGCTGGAGAGAGATGTTATCACCTCGGAGCCCAAGTAAGAAATGAGCTCTGCTTGTAGTGCTCTTACTTATATACCCTCTGTTGGGTCTTTTTATTTTGGTTTTAACTTTAGTGAATAACTTACTTGGTTTTATCTTTTTGTTTTTTTAACCCTATAATCCCTGAAATGAATGAAATGAAATTTATGAAATCCTTTTTAATAAATTATTTATCCATACCCCCCATAAATTAAATTAATTATTACCAAATATTTTTAACCCTTTCACTCCCAAATGAATTTATAAAATCAATGAATTGTGTTTATTACTATCATTAATTTTTAATGTTTATATATACCCCTATGAACTTTTAATGTTTTACAAATTATTTTAACTCCTTCCTCCCCTAATAAATCATTTTAATCTTTTTATAATTCATCAGTCTTTTTAATGTTTAGCCAATTTGCGCTTTTTAATAAAAAATAAACTGTTTTTAAACCCCTAAAATGCCAAATTAAATTAAATCAAATTAAATTAAATTAAAAATGAATTTAAATAATACCTTAAGTTTTACACATAATTGGGGGTAGCCTCTTGGGTATAATTAGGATTAGGGTTAGAAATCGGGTAGGGGATAAATTTTAAATTGGGTAAATAATTAGGGTTAGGCAAAGGGGCCTGAGCCCTTCCCCTATAAGGGAAGAAAGGTGCACGGGCACTCCCGTCCTTGTACCACCTGTCCCTCCGGTCCCAGTCAGCCTGATGAGTGCGCAGACCACGTCTCCTCCTGCACACCTCGACCCATTCACTCATGGTTTTTTGTTTGTGTTTTGTTTGTTTATTTTTTATTTTTTATTTTTTATTTAAACTCAACAAAAATAAACAACTAAGGACACCCTTCAAAAAACACAAAAGAAAGGAAGGGGAAAAGACCAACCAAATTAAAGCAACAAACTGAAAATGTCCTGCTTTTGAGCGGACTGGTCCTTTAAGGATTCCTTTTTTATTTGTGTTTTGTGCTTTTGTACTTTTTTTTGTGTGTTTTTTGTGTTTTTTATACTTTTTTTTTTTGGTCTCTATGTTTTTATTCTTTTTTGTTTATTCTTATTTTTGTTTATTTTTTGTTTACCTTCTGGTTTTTAGTTAAACTCAAAAGACAAACAACTAAAAACACTTTCTCAAAAGAAGAAAGGAACAAACAGGAAAAAATGAGCTAAAACCAAACTAAAATGTACTTAATTTTGGGCGGACTTGCCCTTTAACTGAAAAAATCACTGCTTTTCACTAGCTAACCAACTAAAAGCGCTCTCCCTGACTGAGGAGAGGAAAAACTAACAGAAAATAAGCTAAAACTAAACTAAAATCTTCAAAAAACAGGCAAACTGGCCCTTTACCACAAGCAATATTTCTGTTTACCAACAAATAAACACCTGGTGTGCAAGTAAACAACGTTTCGAGCAAGCTAGCTCTTCCTCAGGTTCATGCACACCTTCACTCAACCACGCTGTAAAATTATTTCCAGGATTTCACAATATGTAACTGTGATATTTCACAGTAAATTACATTATTATCACTTCACAGGATCTAACTGTGATTTTTCACAATATAATACCATTTTCGGAATTTTATTGTGAAATTATAGTAGGCGTGGCCATCACAGGAAGCTACTGTGAAATCCGCGTTGCATCAGCCACTTGTCTCATCCACTGACCAAGTAACGTTAAGTGTTTAAACGTCTACTTTTGTCATCTTTTTTCGACATTATAGAGAATGTTAATTAATTATATGAACTAAGCATTGTTACTTGTAAGTTAGGTTCTGTTGTCATCCGAATTTTTGTAGCCAGTCGGAGTGAGCGCGTTTAAACGAGCGCCTAACGGACTGTGGTTGAAATGTAAGCTAATTAGCTTACGTTAGTAGTTAACTAGCCGTGAGACATTAAGTTAGCTGACTGACATGTTAGTTGACATGATAACAGTTCGTATAAACCAGAGAAATTAAAGTGTAGTAATAGATTAGGACAGAGGTAGAGAAAATTCATTTCAAATCAGCCAGGCTTGCTTGTACTTTTCACCCATACTTTGGTGTGTGTGAGAGAGAGAGAGATACCAGTGGCCCTAGTCCGCCCAGCAACCAGAATAAGCGCAGCGCGATGCTATTTTTAGAAATAACCATCACTATATAAATGGTGTGTCCAACGTTGAACCAACAGATGTCAGTCAATGGAACTGCAGTGATTTGTGGCTGTATACACATAAAATAATTTGCTTTAAATTTATTTCTGACTGTTTGTATTCGTTAGCCACCTTACAGTAGTAAGTTAAGTGATGAGACTAGAGGTTGTTGAAGGGGTTGTTTAGCTACACTACACAGCATCCATTGTAAGGATAACAACCCGAGTTGTCCTGTATAGATTTGATATTTTTAAGGTTAATTCATTTGTATATATTGTTCATCACTTTTTATCTGGTTCAGTAGTGTTAAGGGATTTTTGTGTTACTGATTTGAATATGTTAACTTGGTGTTATTAGGGCAGTCTGCTAGCTCACACAAATCACAGGATTGCTAATTTTAAATTCCTGTTAGTCCTGTATTTTGTTCTTCTTAATGAAAGAGAACACAATGTTCAACTGTAAATTCAGTTTGTGTGAGCATGTGTCTGAGACTATTAGTGAGTTTATTCAGCACTCCAAGTTGCATAGCAATACTCCTCACTATAAGTACCACTGTGGCGTGTCAGAATGCTCACGGATGTACCAGTGTTTCCCACATGTTCATTTATTCGTGGCGGCCCGCCACGAATAAATTTTGGCCGCCACGAATACATTTTTCGGCTTTTGACTCGACCTCGCCTCCGGACTGTTTGCTTTGTGAATGTCGCGTGTCATTACAATTCTGGCGCACTGGGTGGCGGTATGCATTGTAACGCCGCCTATAAATTAATAAGATGCAGAAGAAGAAGTCGTGGTGGGCCTATAAATTGAGAAGACGCAGAAGAAAAAGTCGTGGTGGACGAGGCGTGGCTCCAACGACGAAGGTAAGACGTGCCGGTACAAAGTGGTCAAATAAGCCCAAAAGTGGTCCGAACAACTCTTACTCATCATGCTATATCAGCCCGTGTCTGCATCAAACCTGGAAGCTCAAAATGTGCAGAGAAATTAAGTGTTAGTGTACGTTAGCCGACTCATTAGTCATTAACTTCACTCCTTTACACAGATGAGTATAGAAAAATATTTTCTGAAGAAGAAAAGACCTCGTCTTGAAGAGGAGGTAGGTTCCGGTCCTCACGGGGTATTATCAAAACGGTATAAGACGCTAAAGAAACGCATGGAATAGTGACAAGACTTCCATCAGTGTGAAATGTATTTGCTTTCAATATTTCCAGGCTTCAGCTAGCGCCGCAGCTGTGGCAGCAGATGCAGCTGCGGCAGAGAGAGAGAGAGATGCGGCAGTAAGAGAGAGAGAGGAGGAGGAAGGGATAGTAGTGGTGGGTAACGTTACGCAGGGAGATGTAGGGGAGGAAGCAGGCAGCAGCAGCAGGCAGTGGTTCCAGCTAGGGCGGAGGTAACAGGTGAGACTCGGCAAACACAGGAAAATAAAACAGGGGTCGGGTCAGATCAGAAATGCATTTTTCCTATAAAAGGTTCCTAATTTTCTATGTTTTTTTGCCCTATAGAGAAGGCAACAGCAAAACACAGGGTCAGTGGTTTTGACCCTGAGTGGCTAAACATGCCTCAATTTAAATCCTGGCTGTATCACACGCAGCACGGTAAATTTATTATCTGCATTATTTCTTCAATTATGACTATGTTCTGGTTTTTGTTCTGTTTTATAATTTTATGATGGCTCTACATTTCAGGGATGTTTTGTAGATTATGCAGGCAGCACAAGCCCCCTGCTAAGAAAGGCCCAGCAAAGAGGGCCTTTGTGGAGTTTGGAGGAGTGCTTTATAGGAAGGATTACATCGAAAGGCATATCACCACTGAGCACCATCAGCAGAGCGTAAAAAGCCAAACATCTCTTGCATCTGGTAGGTTCCAATTTCAACATCAAATATGTAAATATAACTAAGTTTGAGTGTAACAATTTAATATTTATCATTTACAGGCTTCTCAGTGATGGGTGCATTTGAGCCCACAGTTGTTGTGGAGCATGAGGCAGTAATGGGTGGCTTCAAATGCCTTTACTGGCTCATTAAAAATGAACTGGCCCATCACACAAACTACCCCAAGCTTTTAAGTCTGGCTGAACTTCTGGGTTGTGATTATTTTAAGAAATTGAAGGTAAAGGTCACCAGGATTATTTATAATAAACCATTCTTTACATAAATAAATAAAAATTACACAAATTTTCTCTTTCCTAATGTGAAGATTGACCAGCGCAACAACTACAGGTCTCATCGTATCATTGATGAGATGCTGGAGATTTTGGGGGAGGTCATTGAGGAACCTGTACTATCAGAAATCCAGTCCTCAAAAGCAATAGCATTGGAGGTTGATGAAAGCACAGATGTCTCCACAGCCAGGCAGCTTGATTTGCATGTCCGGTAATGGAAGTAAAATTTAATAAACATCTTTCAGATCCTGTGTAATATGTGAATATTAAAGTTTGCTTTCTTCTCAGATACCTGGATAAAGAGGGCCATGTCTATAACCAGTTCCTGGACCTGGTTGAGCTTTCAGATGGTAAGGCAGACACGATAGTGGCAGCCATCAAGTCTGCTCTCCACAGGAAAGGCCTGCCAACAGAGCGCCTGTATGGAGTGGGGACTGATGGAGCAGCTGTGATGACGGGTACTAGTATTATACATCTTGTAAAAATGTTTGTTAACCTATGTTACTGATTTTATTAAAAAAGAAACATTTTTTCAAAATTCAGGACGAGTGAATGGAGTTGTGAAACAACTTAGTGAGAGCTACCCAAAGATTGTGGGAGTGGCTTGTGCAGCCCACAGATTAGCTCTTGCATGTAAGGATTCATCGAACCATGTGAAATACATGGCCACGTTCAGGGACCACCTGCAAGAGTTACATGTTTACTTCCGTAACAGTGCAAATCGCACTGCTACACTCAAGGCAGCATCCACAACCCTGGGTGTTGCTGACTTAAAAGTTAAGGTAATTGTAATTTTATACTGTTGCAGTTATCTCTTGTTTATTCATAATGCAAAATGTGGGATATTTTCTATATTCTCTCTTTGCAACATTTCCAGGAAGTAAAAGACACTCGCTGGCTTTCTCAATACAAGGCGATAGAAAACCTCCAAAGAAACCTTCCAGCAGTCCTGGCAGCCCTGGCAGAGGAGGCAGAAGTTTCGAAAGTGTCCGGTGGCAAAGGGGCTGTACACCTTTTGTGCCACATACAGATTTGTGGCTGCCGTATACTTGCAGGCGGACGTTTTGCCCCACCTTGCCAGCCTGTCCAGAGTTTTTTCAGAAAGCGGATGTGAACTTCCTTCATGTAAAGGAGATGGTATGCTGAATGTGCACATTTACTTTAAAAAATTGTATAAAAGTCAATGTGTTTTATATTCATTGAAAAATCCCATGTGACCAGTAATAGCAGCTATGGTTTTCTGTTTATACTTTTTAAAATCTAGGTCCCTGTCACAATAAATACCCTGAAAAACATCAGAGAAGCTGGACAGACTCCACTCCCGGGATCATTCCTGTCTCGCCTCCATCAAGACCTGGATGATCCCCAAGGACTTGGGACATTTAACATCCAGCATGAGGAGGAGAGGGGCAGGAGAGACTGGGGGCAAGGAGATGGCCAGGAAGCCCCAAGGGAGGAGCAGTGGGCCAGATTTCAACAAGAGGTTAATAATAATTTACCTCTGACATGATTTTTTTTTTTGTGGTCCTGACTATACTGTCTGACTCTTATTGACTATATTAAGCTCATTCTTATGTTCACTGTAGGTCATGCACCCTTACTTAAGTGGTGTGGAGAAGAATCTTGACCTGAGGTTCCATGACCTGGAAATACTGGGGGCCTTCAGTGTCTTGGGACCAAAATCTGCTTCTCTGCAGCATGACATTGCAATCAACAGTCTCAAAAGTCTTGCCAGAAGATTCTGTCCTGAGCAAGAAAATGAGGTCCTGCAGGAGTGGACTTCATTCAAGAACAATCTACTGACTGGGGTGTTCAAGGTGGGTGAATTAAGCTCATTTCTAATTAATGACTTAATACAATGGGATTCATAACACACTCACTCACTAACTCTTGCCAAATGCAAACCTGCTTTTGGAAGGACAAGAACCAGGCTGACATCCTCATTCTGCTGGCCAGTGAGTTTGATGAGTGGATAACATCTACCCCTGCCTCAGCCTCCTCGCAAGCATTGCCTTGGTGATCCCAGTTTCAAGTGTCAACTGTGAACGGGACTTCTCCACTCTGAATAGGGTAAGAGGATCACTTTGAGGAGCAAAACAAATATTTTCACATTTTATGACTTTATTTTTTACACATTAATCCTTAGGTAAAAACCGACCTCAGAAACCACTTGAGAGGTGAACACCTGGCTGCCTGCCTGAGAATTTCGATCAGTGGACCTGACCCTGGGGACTTCCCTTACGATAAGGCCTTGGAGTATTCTTTAGGAAGCCCAGAAGAATTAGTTGCTCAGATAAAGAGTGCAAACTTTGCAAGCAGTAGAGATGTAAATGTCTCTGTATCTAAATATACTTGTATATCTATAAAAACTAAAAACAAGCTATTATTCATATCTTTTATTACTATGTATATCTATGAATCTATGTAAATGAAGGCTATTATTTATATCTTTTTATTAAAATGTATATTTATATATGTAGATCTTAAATAAAAATTTACTGAATGCAGGCTATTTTCATCAATACTTGTACATAATTCATCTATTGTTCTATCTGTAGCATTTATATATGTATGTATGTAGTGTTTACAATTGCAGCTTTGCATATTCATGTGTGTAGATAGTGCTACATTACAGTCCCCCCCCCCCCCCCCCCCCCCCCCCCCCCCCGGACCACGCCACCACAAATAGATCCTTGATCTGTGGGAAACACTGTGTACGGAAAAGTAAATGTGTTGAAAACTCACATGTATAGAGACCATAAAGGGCTAGGATCATCTGTGCAACCTGGCAAGCGATTTGAAACGCGCTTAAAATGTGTGGTTCAGTTTTGCACAGTTACATGTGACACTTTGAGCTCCCTCATCAAGCATTTGAAGTCACACTTACAGGAAGACTTACGGCGTGTTCCCACCAAACGCGATGGAGGCGATGAAATCGCGTGTCAAATGAAATCGCGTCGCGCTACACGCTCCAGTTTTGACGCTGGTCCAATATGCCAAAAAACGCCTCATCGCGGCATCGCGTCGCGCAACGAGCCCGCCCAAACAACAACATTTCTTCCGCCATTTGATTCTCTCGTCGACCATGGCTGAGATAACCACCATCGCTGCACTGTATCTGCTCTGGAGAAGTTCCCAGCTTCGTCTGCGGGCTAGGCGCAACAGACAGATACAGAACTCACCAGGTACTCCACACACCTCGCTCACGCTCACCCAGGCCCGGTCCTTCTTGTTCCTGTCCCTGTAGAGGGGACTGGAACAATGATAAAGCTCTGGGTGAGCGGTCACGGCCACGATTAGCTTTTCCTCCATTCTTTGATTTTTCACTGTAGTTTGAGCAGCAACAAGGGAGCACCAGGACGTCCGTACGTCAGCACGTCGGTGACGATCTCAACGCTGATAGGCTGTCGCGGCGCGTCTTCACGCGAATTCGCCGCAAAAGTTCAATTATTTCAACTCGAGCGATGAAGCGTCATCGCGCCGGGCGACGCGTTGGAAGCGATTTTCGCGGCCAACGCGTCCATCGCGCCGCGCAATCGCGTTCATCGCATCGCCCGGCGCGATGACGCGTCCAATCGCGTCTTTGCATTGACTTTGTATGTAATCTCGTCGCGCGAAAAATTCGCTTCGCGTTTGGTGGGAACACGCCGTTAGAAATCAAATGTCCAGTCAGAGGATGTGATTGCAGCTTTACAGTTGCATCCACTTTAGCCTCACATTTTTCCAGGAAACATAAAGATCTAGATCACACCTTGTTAGGTGTGTCTGAACCTGCTGAGCCAAGTAGTCTACTTAGTCAGTCTTGTTCTGACACTTCTGTTGAGGATGGTAATGAGCCAGAGAGACCATTTGCTGTGGATGAAACTCTCTACTTACAAAACCTTGCTCTTCTGTATCTAAAATTACAAGGCAAGTTGTTGCTACCAGCCAGTACCATACAGATGATCATTGAAGACTTTCAAATGCTCATGAACTTGGCCTATCACATTCACTTAAGATGTTAAGTGAGAAACTGGAAGGACTTGGAATACAAGAGGCAACTATAAACAACATCATTGATGAAATTAACAGGGGAGATCTTCTTAAACTGTGTAACAGGGACATTTTGAACACACCAAAAACGGAAGAGCGTTTTTTAAAAAAGTTTCAACTATGTTGAGCCTGTGCCTTGTCTTTTGGGCAGTGATGAAAATGGCAAGGAGTGCTTTTCCCAGTATATTCCCATACATGAGACATTAGCTACACTGCTTAAAAGTGAGTCTGTAAGAGCACAGCATGCCACCACACGTTACAACCAGCTACTGAAGATCTCATTCAGGATGTGAGAGACGGACAGGGATTCAAGGGCAATCAGCTATTTAAAGCAGACCCTTCCTCTGTTGGTGTGATCCTATACCAAGATGCCTTTGAGGTTGTGAACCCACTTGGTTCAGGAAAGAAAAAACACAAGGTGTTAGCGGTTTATATGACCCTTGTTGACATTTTGCCTCACAACAGATCCTCAACAGATCACATGCAACTTGTCCTCCTATGTAAAGAGAACGATTTCAAATACTTTGGTGTGAACAAAATTTTTTGAACCATTGATCAGAGACCTCAAACTTTTATGAGGACAGAGGTATTTTGACAGATGATGGTAGAGTTATAAAAGGAGCTTTAGTTGCCATTTCAGGAGACAACCTGGGATCACACACCATTGGGGGTTTTGTTGAAAACTTCAGCCGATCGAGGCATTTCTGCCGCTACTGTGAGATTGACAGAAATGCATTTGTGAATGAACCATATATGTGTGGGATGACAAAACTGCTCAGTCCCATCAAAGTCATTTGCAAGGCTTAGACACCGGTGTTTGCTGACTCAGCATGCGGCATCAAAATGGACTCTCCTTTTAACCAGCTTACTTTTTTCATGTGTGTCACCAGGGCTCCTGCCATGTCTTGGGCATGACTTGTTTGAGGGTATTGTGTGTTATGACCTTGCCTTGTTTATTAGTCAGCTGGTTCAGGAGAAACACTTCACCTACTTACAACTGAATAGATTGTAAAAATCAATTCAAATACAAGGGAAAATGATGCCAGCAGCAAACCAGCAGATGTGTCTCCTGGGAGCGAACGATTGAGCGGACATGCAGTCCAAAATTGGTGCCTTCTTAGGTTGCTACCTCTCTTTGTGGGTGACAGAATTTAAGATCCTGCTGAAAATGAGGTATGGCACCTCATTCTGCAGCTGAGAGAGATCGTGGAACTGGTTTGTGCACCAGCTATTACAGCAGGCCAAGTGGCATATCTGAAAGTCCTCATCGAAGAATATGTTGCAAGTCGTCAAAGGCTTTTCCCTGCCAGTCCATTAAAACCCAAGCATCACTACTTGTGCCATTACCCAGAGCTCATTCTCCATTTTGGCCCACTTATACGCCTATGGACACTACGGTTCGAAAGCAAACACACACCTTCTCAAGCAGTGTGCCAGAAAATTGCACAACTTTAAAAATCTCTGCAAAACACTTGCGAAAGACACCAACTCTTGCAAGCCTACTTGAGTGCAGGCAGTCTCTTCCCTTCGGCTGTGCAATGTTGAAAAGGGTACAGAGTTTTATGTGAGTGATTACAACGATAGGATCAGGGCATGTGTAGCTGGTCAAAATTTTGAGTCACACTCTGCAGTAGCTTGCAATGAAGTCACAGTGAAAGGCACAGTATACCGAAAGGGAATGTTTGTTTTTACTTGAGAGTACTAATGGAGAACTTAATGCTGGAAAAGTTGTTCTTATTATTGCTCTCAATGAGTCTGTGCACTTTGTGACTCAGAAACATACTTTTGTGAAGTTGAGCGACATGGGTGTCTATTGTGAGTTAGGAGTAGCGCTTAGAGGATTATGTCTGCATCAAGCAAGAAGATTTGCTCGACTATTATCCTCTTCCATCATACAAAGTGTATGATGTATTACTTGTTGCTCTCCACCATTCCTTTCCAGAGGCCATTTGAGCTGGCAGGTGTAACAGGTGGCAAGAATATATAACAAGCGGAGCAAACTTGTCAGGTAAAAATGCATACACAAGATGTAAAACTTTCTGATGACATGATTTTTAAAAAGATGGCACACATCCTTCCTTTTGTGTATAATTTTCATATATGACCAGTGTATGTTCTCGTTGAGGTGATGCAGAGAAAAAAGAATGTTGCGCTGATTAAATTGTACATAATTCTAGCTTCAAAGTCTGTCACTCATCGCAAAACTAGAAACAAAAGCTGTAGAAAAAATTTGCTTGACTATTATCCTCTGCTCTCCACCATTCTTTTCCAGAGGCCATTTTAGCTGGCCGGTGTAACAGAGGTGGCAAGAATACATAACGGGGCACAAACTTGTCAGGTAAAAATGCATACACTTTCTGATGACATGATTTTTAAAAGATGGCACACATCCTTCCTTTTGTGTATACTTTTCATATATCAGATACATTAAAATGTGAGTTTAAAATGTGAGTCTTACTGTAAACATACTTATATAGACTGATATAGGAGTGTATCGCTGAACTGAAAAAAAAGAAAGAATATTTACATTGAATGGGTGAATCTGATTCAACTGACAACATTCTGCTTTTGCTACAACCCTATGGATTTCATACCTTATTTTTGTAATTTGCTTCAGCCACTATTGCTGATTAAATTTGTTATTTAATATAGCTGTAAATAGTTACATTGTCCAGGCCCGTTGCAGCAGTAAAGCTCCAACAAAATGTGTTAAACTGTTGTAAATTGACAAATGGGATTGTTTGAATGTCTACCCAAACTTTTTCTCTTTTCAGAAAATGGATGAAGAAATGCTGAAAGAAGTTGTGTTATCAGTCTTACCGGGTCTCTCTGATGAAACTCTGACTACATTGCTGGATGGGTTGCAAGAGCTTGGTGTGGAAAACAGGGAAGACCTTGCTTTGGTACAAGAAAAGGATCTAGAGAAATACCTGAGACCTATTCAATGTCGAAAATTACTGAATGGTTTTAAGAATGAAGGTAAATATATTTTTACATTGTCCATGAAAGTTCAATTAACAATAGCAACAACACCATAGTTAAAAAAAAAATGTTTAACATTAATGTCATTTATGATCTGATTTTTGAATTACATTCATTCTTTCAATTTAGATTTGGTCAATTGTTTTCTTTTTATTCATGTCATTTGCATTAGGCATATTTGCTCATGTTTATTTTCTGAGTAATTGTTCATAGCTGCCATTATAGTCAGTATAGTATAGTTACACTTAATATACACCCGGTGTTGCCAACTTGCCGACTTTCTTGTGAGATTTATTTGCGAATTAGACCCTCTTGGGGACTTTATTTCTAAAAATAAATTACTAGCACTAAGGTGTCTCTCTTTCTCCCTCCTCTTGCACTGTGTGAGATGGAGTGAGCAGGCAGGTTTTTCTCACTCTGTGTCTCTGGATTAGGATGTTCCCATAGGTTGTAAATATATAAATAGTTTGTTTGAGATTCTGTGTCACTCTTTGTGTCCAGCTATCTTGATTAGGATGTTCCCATAGGTCGTAAATATATAAATATTAGGGGTGTAACGATTAACTCGAAATCCAATGCATTGGACCTTAATGTGTTAGATATGAGTGTATCGGTTTGGACGGCCTGTATCGGTAAAAAGCTGAACATGAATCGGACAAAATCAATTCAGCTCTAGCGTATCAATAGATCTCATAAGGACGCGCATATGTTTAATTTTTGGCATCAATGAAGTGCCGTTTTAACTTTCCTCCGTTTTCTCTCTCCTCCTGCCTCTGCCTGCACCGCTCTCACCGAACGCCTGCTGCCGCGCTTCACACAAAACAAGCGCTCCCTCCTCCTTCTCCTGTGTCGCCTCTTCATCTGCTCAAAACAGGCCGCGCTGAAAAACAGCGACAGAAACATTGTACCGCGTCGCACCACCAAACTTTCAGAACGTGCAGGTGTAGAATAAGTTTGTGTTTTATAAGAAAGATGAGAGACACTGCAGATCATTTATGTAAAACGTGTCTGACAGCAGAGAACAGAGACACGAGTCTGACCCACAGAGACATCATGTGACGGTGAGAGCAGGTAACACGGAGCATCACTGTTCAAACACACTGATCAGAACCACAGAACTCTTCATATGAAACAGAGCAGCTGATCATCTTACTGCAAAAATACTCAGATTTTAAACAGTTTCAAGTTTGTTCAGATTCTCATTTAGGCTGCAGGATCTCATTTACACATGAGATTCATTAGATGTTAACACCACTGTAATGTCTCCTTCTCTCTGTCTCTACTGTTACTATATTTAGTAAAAATATCTGGATGTCTTTTTGCAACTAATAGCACTTACAAATGTAACATTAATAGAATCAAAATGTTAAGATTCACACATTGCATTTTCTTGTATTGCATCGTATCGAACCGAATCGTTGGTCATTTAAAGATTTCTAAGATATATCGTATCGTTGAACATGTATCGAGATACGTATCGAATCCGTCTCAGTCAGTGAGATACACACCCCTAATAAATAGTTTGTTTGAGATTCTGTGTCATACTTTGTGTCCAGCTTCTTGATTAGGATGTTCCCATAGGTTGTAAATATATAAATAGTTTTTTGGATGTTGTATTACAAAAATGACACTTGTGCTGGTGATCAGTAGCGCAATCGGCATTGCGTCTAGTGTAAGATTTCGCTCCGAGTCTCTAAATACCCACAAACCAAAAACTTTACTGCGTTGGAAGCAGAGGAGAGGCATAGAAACTGAGCAGATGAAACACTGTCAGCAGCTCTGAAGAGATGCTCCATGTTGTACTGCGATTTTACACCTGAACTGTAAGCAAGAGGACACACAGTTACTTTATCTGACTGTGTGGAAATTTGATGTTTTCACATCATAGATGACAAAGAAAGACATTAAAACACACATTAAACACACACACACACACACAGCTACATGTTCCACCAGCAGTGTTTCAGAAACATTTCCGCAGCAGTGATTTTTCCACATGATTATGTTGACTTGCTCAGCTTTTATTGATTTGGTCTATAGAGGGAGGGGAACAAATACACGAGGAACACACAATGATCAAATCCACACACAGACACACACACACACACACACACACACACACACATATTTTCTCTCTCCCTTCATATTGTAATCTGCTCTCTTATTTTGTAGGACTTGGCATGGTTCAGTTGGGACTGTTTTCTGTCCCCTCTACAGCCTCCGTCACCAGCTCCTGGAGCACTCCTTGCACCATACCTTGCACTCAAGACACCGTTTCGATGCCATCCTTGCAGCTTGGCAGATCATGGCATGCCAACTTCCAGGTCAACTGGAATAGGATGCCATCAGCTATTTGTAAGGCTATAGAAACTGAAACAAGGCCATCACCAGGAGATCGAAAGGAAATGGTGAAGGCAGTGGTGGATCAGATGCTGGAGCATGAACTTAACCCAACCAGAAACACTTGTCATAACATTGTGCGAAGCATTGTCAGGGAGCATCCAAAATGTTTCGCCGATGTTTCAAAGAATGGAGAAATCATAGGAGATGGTTGTTTTTCTTTGCTACAGCAAATCAAAACTAGAGTAGAATATAAAAACAGGAACAATACTCTTGCGAGACGATGCAGAGAGAGAAGACAACACATTGAAATGCCAGATGATGGCAGAAGCATGGCAAGAGGCCCCATGGATCAGTATGGCTGTGTCAGATGGTGTCCTGCCGAACTTCCACCTGGTGAATCTGAAGCATCACTGGATGGCATCAAAAGTCAACTCCTTGATATCTACTCACAGGAGGGGATGAGTGGTGCTGAGAGAGCTGAACCTCTAATGAAAATGACCTATGTCATCCAGCGCCGCTTTCTCAACAGTGTTCCTGCACCAGCCATTGCAGTAGTTAAGGAGGACTGGCCTTTTCTCTTTTCACTAAGAGGCATTTTTTCCCACTTCAATCTTTTGACCGATGTCGCCATCATTGAGAAGTTTCGAGAGGCCCTGCATAATAAATGCACCACCATCCTGAAATTCTGCCAAGAAGCCAAATACCATCCAGGGGTGAAAGATGTTCTGGCTCAGTTTGAACCAGAGGTATCAGACAAGGCAGCCTGCATTCTTCTCCTTCTGATGGCATACTTCAAAGAGGCCAAGGATGCCATTGTGCTTGATGTTGATGTAAGTTTATTTTCACTATCACATTAGCAGTTATTTTTTTTTCCACAAATTCATGCATTCACCAAGCACTTATTTCAGGACACCATACTAATACTGGATAGGGCTTCTTGCTCTTAAAAACAACCTTAATTGCTTGTGGATGTTGGAAACATTCCAACTAGGGATGCAACGATTCGTTTTAACAACGATTCGATTTGTATCATGATTCGTGGTTGCCGATACGATTCAAGGACGATATTGGTTCATTTCACTTGAAATCGATTCAGTAACTTTTTAGCCAAAAATTCAACCAGTGTGACTGTGAAATAAATACCTGGATACTGGACAGTGCAGGTGAAGTTTCCTAGATTCCTGTTGTTTCTTGTAAGGGAATCAGGTATAAATTAATTATGGATATAAACAATGCATTCACATTTTATTTGAATAAAGTGCAACCAACTAAAGATTGGTGATCCGATCATATATTGGCGATTGAAGGGATGAACAACGATCATTTTTTTTCCCTTGGCGATACTACCAGAGTTTGTGGCGAATTTGCAGTTAAGAGAGAGAGGGAGAGACAGACAGGCAGAAAGACAGAGAGAGAGAGACAGACAGAGAGGCAGAGAGACAGAGGGAGGGGGAGAGTGTGTGTATGTGTGTGCGCCCATATGATGGTGGAGCTTACTGCATCTATAATTAATTGATTAACAAGAACAAAGCACCATGAATTCAAACACTTCTGACCCTTAGTGCAGTTAGGAGAGTAACTTGAGGCTCTACCATCTAAGACACACAACACGATGTCTGCCACCAGTTAGTTCAAAATATTAAATGATGAGTATGCAAAGTGTGCGCTGCGCTGTCTAAAGGAGGATCAAACGCACCCAGCTGAGGTTCAAGGAGAACTTTGGTGCCTCAGACAAAACTCCAAGTGAAAGCCCAAATCTTCAAGAACACTGGATTCATACTTTTCCAAATTACTTCTTGGTTAAATACTGTCAGAGATGCAGCATACGGACGGATTTACCTCCAACAGTTAGCAGTAGTGAAATGTGTCTGTCACAGAAGAAAGACGCTAAAATCTCCCGAAGAATCCAATCCAAACCTCGGTGAATAAAAGGTTGTTTTTTAAAAAAAAAAAATATATATATATATATTCTAACTTGTGATCACTGACTTTATTAAGCCGACTGTATCTAACACAGCGACATGCACCGTGTGCAGCCTTATGCTGGAGACGCAGCACCAGCGTCTGACCGCAAACAAAATAAAGGATCCGTGTCAGCTGACACGGATCCCTTATTTTCCTTATTCTCTAGCATAAGGCTGGCATGGTGCGTGTCACGGTGTCTATGGGGCTCTATGACTTGACTCTGTGCTACCTTGTGTACACCATGTTACCATGTTATTAGTTGAGTTTTATTAAAGTATCATATTTTTGCAGCCGTGTGTCACAGCCGTTGACATTGAGAGGACTATGAAACTGCCGTGCACCCCTCGATTGATAGTCCAAGGTAATGTTGATGTGTTCCTAATTTTTGATGTATTTAATAGCATCTAGTTGTGCTTTTGGTACCAATGTAGTGTCTCTTTGAGGTTGCACACCCATCTGGTAGAAATGCACTTTAGTCCAACTTCCTCAGACACAGGTGTTGAACTCAATGGTAGAGACAGTTTGAGAGGGGAGATGGTGGGATTTTATTGTGTGTTGTGTTTAAAATAAATGAATAAAATAATAGCAAAATAATCCAAAAATAAAAACAAGTTTAGACCTATTTTTCTTGCAGAAGAAATTAGATAGATACTTTGATCCCAGAGGGAAATTACAGAGAGAGTAAAGTACCAAAAAAAAAGGTACCATTGGGTTCCAGTACCGAAATCCAGGTGCCGGTATCAGTACCGTTTCAGTTCAAATGTGAATGAACCCTAGTGGCTCTGTAGGGTCAGATGGAATGGGCAGTAAAAAAGACACACTCCCATTGTAAATTTTGAGAACATAACAGTATCCATAGTGAACATCATGACCCTGAATAAAAAATAAAAAATGTTAAGTTTTCTTAGAGTAACGTTTTACTGTAGATGTCCTGTTGTAGCTGTGGTAAATCATGACTTCTTGTTTGAAACTGTTCATAGAATAATACATATATGAGCAGCTCTATATTATAATACATCATATAATTTTGTTGTATCAGCTTGGTTTAGCTACTTTCATCTTATACTACTGAAAACTCAATAAAAACAATTTGAAATAAATAATACATCATATAATAATATTTGAACCAATAACTATTATCATTAGCCTTTATGTGTATAAAATGAATATGAAATAGTTCAGAGTTCATTGTAAATGTATTTTGCACACTCTGGGTCTCATGGCAGACTGTATGTCCAGGATTATTCTGATCTGTTAGGTATCAAGTATTGAACTAGTATCATTTTAGTATCTAGTAAGTATTCTGATACCAAACTGGGTATTGGTGTCAAAATCAAAATTTTAATAAGTATAATGGCGGTCCAGCCATATCCTAGGTTTCACCTTGTCTTGTTCAAAATTATTACAGCAGGTGGAGGTAAGTTCAAACCTGGGAGTGAAGTTACATTATAAGTGATTAGGTCTGCGATGTTCACTGTACTGGTCTGTATACCTTAGCAACTGTATTTACTTTTTACCCATTGGTTCAGCATTTAGAATTTATTAGGGCCCGAGCACCGTCCGGTGCGAGGACCCTATTGAAATTGAAGGAATTTATTATTAGGGCCCGAGCACGTCCGTGCGAGGACCCTATTGAAATTGAAGGAGTTATTATTCTTTTTCTTATTATTCCTCCAAATGAATTGCCTTTTTGGGGGCTTTATCATATTCAAAAACTCACCAAATTTGGCAGTCGCATCAGTCGTGGTGAAAATTTACGTGTATCATGGTTTTTGGCGGTGGGCGGGCCAAAATGGTTAGACCACGCCCCTTAATTACCAGCCCTGAGTGCATGTTTACCCGATATGCATGAAAATCGGTACACACGTATATCATGCCCAGACGCACAAAAAAGTTCAGGGGACCCATGGGCTAAACCCAACAGGAAGTCGGCCATTTTGGATTTCGCGACCATTTTTGGCGTTTTCTACGTGTTGTATTTTAATGAACTCCTCCTACACAATTGATCGGATTGACTTCAAAATTGGTTTGTGTGAGCTCAACTACCTTGTGATCAAAAGTTGTTAAAAGATTGCGCTATCGTTGAAGGGCGTGCCGGCAGCGGAAGGTCGAATTTTGATATCTCGCCATAAAAAACGAAATTGCTATAACTTTGGGGTTAATGGTCCGATCTGCACCAAACTTCACATGATGGATAATAGTCCCACCCTGAACACTTATACATGCAGAAATTTTGTAATTGTCATAGCGCCCCCTGATGGCGACGGGAAATGCCATATTTTAGCTCTTGAGGTGCTGCTTTGAGCACGTTGATCATATCCAACTCAAATTTAGTCAGAAAGGCCGTAAGATGTTGGTAATGTTATATTGTGAAGATTGTGACATATTGTTAAACGCTGTTGCCCTGACAGCGCGGCAAAGGTAGACGTTTCGTCAAAACCAAAGAAGTGGCCTTAACTTCAGTCTCCTTGGTCATATCTGCCTGAAACTTCATAGGTGTGTTAATGGTCCAGCCCTGAACATGTGATTTGAGTTTCATGAGTGTCCAAATGGCTTGGCCACGCCCTTTAAACAGCAGCCCCCGCGGCCACTTTCACCGACATGCATGAAAATCGGCACACATATGTATCACACCCAGACGCACAAAAAAGCCTCTTGGACCCATTGGCCAAACCCAACAGGAAGTCAGCCATTTTGAATTTTGCAACAATTTTTGGCGTTTCGCACGTGTTGTATTTTAACGAACTCCTCCTACAGGATTAATCCGAACGACTTCAACATCACTGACTATCATCTAGACTACTTTGTGATCAAAAGTTCTTCAAAGATTTTTCCATCGTTACACGGTTCGGCTGTCAGGTGGCGGCGAAGTTTGATGTCTCGCCATGAAACACGAAATTGCTATAATTTTGGGATACATTGTCCAATCTTCACCAAACTTCACATGATTCATAATAGTCCTGCCCTGCACACATCTACATGACAAAGTTCTGTGATAGTGATAGCACCCCCTACTGGCGACAGGAAATGACATGTTTTTTGACTTTGCGGTGCTGTTCCCAGCACGTTGACCATATCCGACTCAAATCTGGTCAGAAAGGCATTAAGATATTGGTAATGCTATATTGTGAAAACCAGGATGTTTCGTCAAATGGTGTCGCCCTGACGGCGCGGCGAAGGTTGATGTTTCGCCAAAACACTGAAAGTGGCATTAACTTCAGTGTACTTGGTTCAATCTGATTGAAACTTCACACGTTTGTTAACGGTCCAGGCCTGAACATATGGTATGAGTTTCGTCAATGAGAGTGGCTGTAAGGCTTGGCCACGCCCATTAAAGTGCAATACTACCTATAGCAAGGTTCGCCAAAATGCACGAAAATCAGTACACACATGTATCATACCCAGACGCGCAAAAAAGCCTCTTGGATGCATAGGCCAAACCCAACAGGAAGTCGGCCATTTTGAATTTGTGGTCATTTTTGGCGTTTTCCACGTGTCGTATTTTAACGAACTCCTCCTCCAGAAATAATCCGATTGACTTCAAAACTGGTGTGTGCCATCTGGATAAAGGCATGATGAAAAGTTCTTAAAACAATTGGTCAACGTGGAACGGTTTAGCCGTGACGTGCCGTCGACTTTTGATGTCTCGCCATGAAACACGATATTGCTATAACATGCGATTTAATGGTAGAATCTGCTCCAGACTTCACATGTATGATAAAAGTCCAGGCCTGAACACACCCGCATGACACTCACAAGTCATAGTCATGGCGCCACCTAGTGGGGAGGGGAAGTGACAACGCATCGCTTCCTACAGTGTCAGAAGGGGCTGAAAATTCAGCACCTCATCTGCCGGTCGGCCTCTGGCGACACAGTGGCGGCCGCATCAGGCCCCGAGTTGCGCGGGGGTGCGAGGGCCCGTTCAACGCTGCTTGCAGCTTTAATTAGGGCCCGAGCACCGTCCGGTGCGAGGACCCTATTGTTTTCCTTAGGATTATTAGGGGGCCAAGCCCGCGGGGGCTGGGGAACGCGTATGCAAGGCATACGCGTTTCCCAGCACCAGCGGTGCTGGGAACCCTATTGTAATTGTTCCGATTTTTATTAGGGGGCCAAGCCCGCGGGGCCTGGGGGACGCGTATGCACAAGCATACGCGTTTCCCAGGACCAGCGGTGCTGGGAACCCTATTGTTTTTGTTCGGATTTTTATTATAGTTACATATTATTATTTTTATTTTTCCGTTGGTAAAAGTGCTGCTGCAGGCTAAACCGTGCAAGGGAGGGCGGTGCAATTTGGAGGGTTGGTCCAGAACCCTGCAGGGTACGCAGACACAAAAATTGACATATGTCCGTCAGCAGGGGGCGCCATAACCAAAGGAAACACCTTTTGGCCTATAACTCCCACAGCATATGTCGCACATTCAAAAACCTCATATCCCCAGATTCCCTGATTTGCCCTGAATCTCCTGGGCTAAGCCACGCCCATTTCCGCCTATAATTTTTTTTCAGGAAATCGCAAAAACTCGAAAACCTACTTTTTCAAACTCCTCCTTGGGGTTTGGTCTGATCAGTGTCAAAATTAGCACGTACGTTCGTCACCTGGACCTGCTCTAAAGTTATCAAAAGAATTTTGTTGGGTCAAAATATGCGCAAATTATTAACGAATAAATTTTTCTAGCTAGCTATAAAAACACGAATAGTTGCATAACTCGGTCAAAATAAATGCTAACAACACCAAGTCTGAGATCCTGGGTTGTCATGAGACTGTGGGGTTATGAGCCAAATTTTGCTCATTTTCGCCACTAGGGGGCACTGCAAATATGGCAACGTTATATCTCTTAAACGGCAGCACCGATTTTTAGCAAATTTGGTGGGCATGATGCTGGGTCACTCCTGAGGACATATCTTCAAGGTAATCCTGAGTGGTCAAAGTGGGCGTGGCTTATTATGAGATAAACAACAAACCTTTATTTCAGCCCAAGTATTATGCTGAGGACTGTGAAATTTACAGGGTATATATAGAATAGGACACAGACCACCCATACCAAAAATTGTGCATCTACTCCACTAGGTGGCGCTGTAATGGACGCAAACGCGTTTTGGCCTGTAACTTCCACATTTTTAATCACATCTTCATAAACTTTATATCCACGTGATACCAGAATAGATCTGCATCATCTGACATAGGCCACGCCCACTCCCACAGCATATTTCCCTTTGTAAGTCGCTACACGTAAAAAACCTACTTTTTCAAACTCCTCCTAGGGTTTACGCTCCATCCGCACGAAACTTAGCACAGACAGCCTCCAGACTTGCCTGATCAAAAGTTGTCAAAAGAATTTTGCTACTCCAAAAAACGCGGTACTTATAAATAAGCAATTATTTCTGCTAGCTAAAAATCACATACTGTTGCATATTTTTGTCAAAATAAAAGCTATCGACATGAAACTCAAGTTGCTTATTTCAGAGGTCAACCAGAGGCTCTGTACCAAATTTGGTGCAAATTGGTCAACAGGGGCCGCTATAAACTGAGAAAAGTCAAGCGACACGAAAGTTGCTCAGATTCGCACGAAATTTTGGTGAGCGCCATGTCGACTCGCTCCCGAGGCCGGCAGTAAAGTTTAGTGATGTTTCGTCAAAGTGGGCGTGACTTCTTACAGCAAACATATTCAGCCTTTCACACTGCTCTTCCCATTGCAATAAGACCAACGGACAGAGAGGGCAGCCTTGCTCAACCCAGTGTTCGATAGCAGATCTTGGCAGTGTGCCTCCCGGTGACGAAACGGAGCCGTTCGCGTTGCGTGGGCTCCGCGACGCACGGGGACCGAGTCGCGCGGGAGGCTTGGCCCCCGTTCATAACTGCTTGCAGTTCTAGTTTTTATTATTATTTCTTTTATTCTTCCGTTGATAAAAGTGCTACTGCAGGCTACACCGTACAAGGGAGGGCGGTGGAATTTGGAGGGTTGGTCCAGACCCCTGCACGTACCTCAGGCGCAAAAATTGACATATGTCTGCCAGCAGGTGGCGCTATAACCAAGGGAAACACGTTTTGGCCGATAACTCCCCAAACCCTTTGGCGCACATTCAAAAGCCTCATATCCACATATTCCCTGAATTGCCCTGAATCACCTGGACTAGGCCACGCCCATTTCCGCCTATAATTTTTTTTCAGGAAATCGCTAAAACTCGAAAACCTACTTTTTCGCACTCCTCCTTGGGGTTTGGTCCGATCAGTGTGAAATTTGCCACGGACGTTCGTCAGCTGGACCTGAACTACAGTTTATCAAAAGAGTTCTGTTTGGTCAAAATATGCGCAAATTATTAACAAATACAATTTTCTAGCTAGCTATAAAAACACGAACAGTTGCATAACTCGGTCAAAATAAATGCTAACGACACCAAATCCGAGATCCTTGGTTCACATGTGACTGTGGGGGTGTGAGCCAAATTTGGTTAACTTTGCCCACTAAGGGGCACTGCAAATATGCCAACGTTATATCTCTTAAACGCCAACACCGATTTTTACCACATTTGGTGGGCATGATGCTGGGTCACTCCTGAGGCCATATCTTGATGGTAATCACGACTGGTCAAAGTGGGCGTGGCTCATTACGACATAAACAACAAACTTTTATTTTAGTTCAAGTATTATGCTGAGGGCTGTGAAATTTACAGGGTATATATAGAATAGGACACACACCACCCACACCAAAAATTATGCGTCTACTCCACTAGGTGGCGCTGTAACAGACACAATCACGTTTTGGCCTGTAACTTCCACATTTTTGATCACAAGTTCATAAACTTTATATCCACGTGTTCCCTACATAGAGCCGCATATTCTCACATAGGCCACGCCCACTTCCACAACATATTTCTCTTTCTAATTCGCTACACGTTAAAAACCTACTTTTTCGAACTCCTCCTAGGGTTTACGCTCCATCTGCACGAAACTTTGCACATACAGTCTCCAGATCGGCCTGATCAAAAGTTCTCAAAAGAATTTTGCTACTCCAAAAAATGCGGTACTTAGAAATAATCAATTTTTTCTGCTAGCTAAAAAAACACATATTGTTGCATATTTTTGTCAAAGTAAAAGCTATCGACATGAAACTCAAATCACTTGTTTCAGACGTCAGCAAGAGGCTCTGTACCAAACTTGGTGCAAATTTGTCAAAAGGGGGCGCTATAAACAGAGAAAAATCAAGCGACACAAAAGTTGCTCAGATTCGCACGAAAATTTTGTGAGCGTGATGTGGAGTCCCTCCCGAGGCCAGCCGTAAAGTTTAGTACTGTTTGGTCAAAGTGGGCGTGACTTGTTACGACAAACATATTCAGCAATAATACAGAGCTTCCAGTGCTCTTCCCATTACAATAAGAAGAATGGAGAGAGAGGGCAGCCTTGTTTGACCTGATGTGCGATAGCAAATCTTGGCGACGTACCTTCCTGTACCGAAATAGAGCCATTCGCGTTGCGTGGGCTACACGACGCCCGGGGCCCGAGTCGCGCGGGAGGCTTGGCCCCCTTTCATAACTGCTTGCAGTTCTAGTTATTAGGGGGCCAAGCCCGCGGGGCCTGGGGGACGCGTATGCACAAGCATACGCGTTTCCCAGGACCAGCGGTGCTGGGAACCCTATTGTTTTTGTTAAAATTTTTATTTTTATTATTAGGGGGCCAAGCCCGCGGGGGCTGGGGAACGCGTATGCAAGGCATACGCGTTTCCCAGCACCAGCGGTGCTGGGAACCCTATTGTTTTCGTTCCGATTTTTATTAGGGGGCCAAGCCCGCGGGGCCTGGGGGACGCGTATGCACAAGCATACGCGTTTCCCAGGACCAGCGGTGCTGGGAACCCTATTGTTTTTGTTCGGATTTTTATAGTTTTTTTTTTTTTTTTTTTTTTTCTCTATTTCTATTCTTCCGTTGGTAAAAGTCTTGCTGCAGGCTAAACCGTGCAAGGGAGGGTGGTGCAATTTGGAGGGTTGGTCCAGACCCCTGCAGGGACCTCACACGCAAAAATTGAAATATGTCCGCCAGAAGGGGGCGCTATAACAAAGGGCAAAGTGTTTTCGGCTATAACTCCCACACCATACATCGCACATTGAAAATCCTCATATCCACAGATTCCCTGAATAGCCCTGAATCCCGGGGGCTAGGCCACGCCCATTTCCGCCTATAATTTTTTTTCGCTACATCGCGAAAACTGGAAAACCTACTTCTTCGAACTCCTCCTTGGGGTTTTGTCCGATCAGTGTGAAATTTAGCACGTACAGTCTTCCAATAGACCTGACCAAAAGTTATCAAAACAATTTTGTTCGGTGAAAATATGCGCAAATTATTAACGAATAAAATTTTCTAGCTAGCTATAAAAACAAGAACAGTTGCATATCTCGGTCAAAGTAAATGCTAACGACACCAAATCTGACATCCTTGGTTGGCATGTGACTGTGGGGGTATGAGCCAAATTTGGCTAATGTTGGCCACTAGGGGGCGCTGCAAATATGGGAACGTTATATCTCTTAAACGCCAACACCGATTTTTACCAAATTTGGTGGGCATGATGCTGGGTCACTCCTGAGGCCATATCTCGAAGGTCATCACGACTGGTCAAAGTGGGCGTGGCTTATTACGAGATACACAACAAACATTTATTTCAGCTCAAGTATTAAGCTGAGGGCTGTGAAATTTACAGGGTATATCTAGAATAGCACACAGACTGCCCATACCAAAAATTGTGCATCTACTCCACTAGGTGGCGCTGTAAAGGATGCAAATGCATTTTGGCCTGTAACTTCCACATTTTAAATCACATCTTCATAAACTTTATATCCACGTGTTCCCTGAATAGAGCCGCATCTTCTGACATAGGCCACGCCCACTCACACAGCAGATTTCTCTTTGTAAGATGCTACAACGTCAAAAACCCACTTTTTCAAACTCCTCCTAGGGTTTACGCTCCAGCTGCACGAAACTTTGCACATACAATCTCCAGATGGGCCTGATCAAAAGTTATCAAAAGAATTGTGCTATTTCCAAAAAATGCGGTACTTACAAATAATCAATTTTTTCTGCTAGCTAAAAAACACATACTGTTGCATATTTTTGTCAAAGTAAAAGCTATCGACATGAAACTCAAATCACTTGTTTCAGACGTCAGCAAGAGGCTCTGTACCAAATTTGGTGCAAATTGGTCAACAGGGGCCGCTATAAACTGAGAAAAGTCAAGCGACACGAAAGTTGCTCAGATTCGCACGAAATTTGGTGAGCGCCATGTCGACTCGCTCCCGAGGCCGGCAGTAAAGTTTAGTGATGTTTCGTCAAAGTGGGCGTGACTTCTTACAGCAAACATATTCAGCCTTTCACACTGCTCTTCCCATTGCAATAAGACCAACGGACAGAGAGGGCAGCCTTGCTCAACCCAGTGTTCGATAGCAGATCTTGGCAGTGTGCCTCCCGGTGACGAAACGGAGCCGTTCGCGTTGCGTGGGCTCCGCGACGCAGGGGGACCGAGTCGCGCGGGAGGCTTGGCCCCCGTTCATAACTGCTTGCAGTTCTAGTTTTTATTATTATTTCTTTTATTCTTCCGTTGATAAAAGTGCTACTGCAGGCTACACCGTACAAGGGAGGGCGGTGGAATTTGGAGGGTTGGTCCAGACCCCTGCACGTACCTCAGGCGCAAAAATTGACATATGTCTGCCAGCAGGTGGCGCTATAACCAAGGGAAACACGTTTTGGCCGATAACTCCCAAACCCTTTGGCGCACATTCAAAAGCCTCATATCCACATATTCCCTGAATTGCCCTGAATCACCTGGACTAGGCCACGCCCATTTCCGCCTATAATTTTTTTTCAGGAAATCGCTAAAACTCGAAAACCTACTTTTTCGCACTCCTCCTTGGGGTTTGGTCCGATCAGTGTGAAATTTGCCACGGACGTTCGTCAGCTGGACCTGAACTACAGTTATCAAAAGAGTTCTGTTTGGTCAAAATATGCGCAAATTATTAACAAATACAATTTTCTAGCTAGCTATAAAAACACGAACAGTTGCATAACTCGGTCAAAATAAATGCTAACGACACCAAATCCGAGATCCTTGGTTCACATGTGACTGTGGGGGTGTGAGCCAAATTTGGTTAACTTTGCCCACTAAGGGGCACTGCAAATATGCCAACGTTATATCTCTTAAACGCCAACACCGATTTTTACCACATTTGGTGGGCATGATGCTGGGTCACTCCTGAGGCATATCTTGATGGTAATCACGACTGGTCAAAGTGGGCGCTGGCTCATTACGACATAAACAACAAACTTTTATTTTAGTTCAAGTATTATGCTGAGGGCTGTGAAATTTACAGGGTATATATAGAATAGGACACACACCACCCACACCAAAAATTATGCGTCTACTCCACTAGGTGGCGCTGTAACAGACACAATCACGTTTTGGCCTGTAACTTCCACATTTTTGATCACAAGTTCATAAACTTTATATCCACGTGTTCCCTACATAGAGCCGCATATTCTCACATAGGCCACGCCCACTTCCACAACATATTTCTCTTTCTAATTCGCTACACGTTAAAAACCTACTTTTTCGAACTCCTCCTAGGGTTTACGCTCCATCTGCACGAAACTTTGCACATACAGTCTCCAGATCGGCCTGATCAAAAGTTCTCAAAAGAATTTTGCTACTCCAAAAAATGCGGTACTTAGAAAAAAATCAATTTTTTTCTGCTAGCTAAAAAACACATATTGTTGCATATTTTTGTCAAAGTAAAAGCTATCGACATGAAACTCAAATCACTTGTTTCAGACGTCAGCAAGAGGCTCTGTACCAAACTTGGTGCAAATTTGTCAAAAGGGGGCGCTATAAACAGAGAAAAATCAAGCGACACAAAAGTTGCTCAGATTCGCACGAAATTTTGTGAGCGTGATGTGGAGTCCCTCCCGAGGCCAGCCGTAAAGTTTAGTACTGTTTGGTCAAAGTGGGCGTGACTTGTTACGACAAACATATTCAGCAATAATACAGAGCTTCCAGTGCTCTTCCCATTACAATAAGAAGAATGGAGAGAGAGGGCAGCCTTGTTTGACCTGATGTGCGATAGCAAATCTTGGCGACGTACCTTCCTGTACCGAAATAGAGCCATTCGCGTTGCGTGGGCTACACGACGCCCGGGGCCCGAGTCGCGCGGGAGGCTTGGCCCCCTTTCATAACTGCTTGCAGTTCTAGTTATTAGGGGGCCAAGCCCGCGGGGGCTGGGAACCGCGTATGCTTGCATACGCGGTTCCCAGTACCAGCGGTGCTGGGAACCCTATTGTTTCTGTTCCGATTTTTATTATTATTATTCACTATTATTATTAGGGGGCCAAGCCCGCGGGGGCTGGGGGACGCGTATGCTTGTGCATACGCGTTTCCCAGTACCAGCGGTGCTGGGAACCCAATTGTTTTTGTTCTGGTTTTTATTATTATAGTTCCCTATTATTATTTTTATTTTTCCCACAATAAAAGTGGTGCTGCAGGCTAAACCGTGCAAGGGAGGGCGGTGCAATTTGGAAGGTTTGTCCAGACCCCTGCACGTACCTCAGGCGCAAAAAATTGACATATGTCCGCCAGCAGGTGGCGCTATAACCAAGGGAAACACCTTTTGGCCTATAACTCCCACAATGTTTTGTTGCACATTCAAAAGCCTCATATCCCCAGATTCCCTGAATAGCCCTGAATCACCTAGGCTAGGCCACGCCCATTTCCGCCTACAATTTTTTTTTGCTACATCGCGACAACTGGAAAACCTACTTTTTTCGAACTCCTCCTTGGGGTTTTGTCCGATCAGCGTCAAACTTGGCGTGTAGAGTCTACAGTTGTAAACTGATCTAAAGTTATCAAAAGAATTTTGCTCGGTAAAAAGATGCACAAATTATTAACGAATGAATTTTTCAAGCTAGCAATAAAAACGCGAACTGTTGCATATCTCGGTCAAAATAAATGCTAACGACACCAAACCTCAGATCCTTGGTTGGCATGCCACTGTGAGGCTAAGACCCAAATTTGGCTGATGTTAGCCACTAGGGGGCGCTGCAGATACGGTACATTTATATCTCTTAAACGACAACAACCGATTTTAACAAAATTGGCTGGCTACCATGCTGGATGACTCCTGAGGCCACATCTTGAAGTTAATCGCGACAGGTCAAAGTGGGCGTGGCTTATGACGCGATAAACAACAAACGTTTATTTCAGCACAAGTATTATGCTGAGAGGTCTGAAATTGACAGGCTATATGTAGAATAGGACACAGACTGCCCATACCGAAAATTGTGCATCTACTCCACTAGGTGGCGCTATAACAGATGCAAACGCGTTTTGGCGTGTAACTTCCACATTTTAAATCACATCTTCATAAACTTTATATCCACGTCTTCCCTAAATACATCCGCATCTTCTGACATAAGCCACTCCCACAGCATAAATTTTTCTTTGTAAGTCGCTACACGTCAAAAACCTACTTTTTCGAACTCCTCCTAGGGTTTACGCTCCAGCTGCACGAAACTTTGCACACACAGTCTCCAGATGGCCCTGATCAAAAGTTATCAAAAGAATTTTGCTACTCCAAAAAATGCAGTACTTATAAATAAACAATTTTTTCTGCTAGCTAAAAAACACATATTGTTGCATATTTTTGTCAAAGTAAAAGGTATCAACATGAAACTTGAGTCACTTCTTTCAGTGGTCACCCAGAGGTTCTGTACCAAATTTGGTGCAAATTGGGCAACAGGGGGCGCTATAAACACGGTAATATCAAGCGACACAAAAGTAGCTTGGATCTGCACGAAATTCGGGGAGCGTGATCTGGAGTCCCTCCCGAGCCCGGCCGTAAAGTTTAGTCATGTTTGATCAAAGTGGGCGTGACTTGTCACAACAAAACATATTCTGCCTTTGACACTTGCAGTGCTCTTCCCATTACAGTAAGAGGAAGGGAGAGACAGGGCAGCCTTGTTTGACCTCACATTTAACGGCAAACCTCGGCGACGTGCCTTCCGCTGACGAAACAGAGCCGTTTGCGTTGCGTGGGCTCCGTGACGCCGGGGCCGAGTCCGCGGGAGGCTTGGCCCCCTTTCATAACTGCTTGCAGTTCTAGTTATTTTTATTTTTCCGTTGGTAAAAGTGGTGCTGCAGGCTAAACCGTGCATGGGAGGGCGGTGCAATTTGGAGGGTTGGTCCAGACCCCTGCACGTACCTCAGGTGCAAAAACTGACATATGTCCGCCAGTAGGTGGCGATATAATCAAGGAAAACACCTTTTGGCCTATAACCTCCCACACCCTATGTCGCACATTCAAAAACCTCATATCCCCAGATTCCCTGATTTGCCCTGAATCTCCTGGGATAGGCCACGCCCATTTCCGCCTATAATTTTTTTACAGGAAATTGCAAAAACTCGAAAACCCACTTTTTCGAACTCCTCCTTGGGGTTTGGTCCCATCACTTTGAAATTTGGCACGTACGTTCGGCACCTGGACCTGATCTAAAGTTATCAAAAGAATTTTGTTCTGTCAAAATATGCGCTAATTATTAACGAATAAAATTTTCTAGCTAGCTATAAAAACGCGAACAGTTGCATATCTCGGTCAAAATAAATGCTAACGACACCAAATCTAAGATCATTGGTTGGCATGTGACTGTGGGGGTATGAGCCAAATTTGGCTCATTTTGGCCACTAGGGGGCGCTGCACATATGAGAACGTTATATCTCTTAAACGCAAACACCGATTCTTACCAAATTCGGTGGGTATGATGCTGGCTCACTCCTGAGGCCATATCTTGAAGGTCATCACGACTGGTCAAAGTGGGCGTGGCTTATTACGAGATAAACAACAAACATTTATTTCAGTTCAAGTATTAAGCTGAGGGCTGCGAAATTTACAGGGTATATATAGAATAACACACAGACCGCCCATACCAAAAATTGTGCATCTACTCCACTAGGTGGCGCTGTAACTGATGCAAACGCGTTTTGGCCTGTAACTTCCAGATTTTAAATCACATCTTAATAAACTTTATATCCACGTGTTCCCTAAATAGATCCGCATCTTTGACATAGGCCACTCCCACTCCCACATCATATTTCTCTTTATAAGACGCTACACGTCAAAAACGTACTTTTTCAAACTCCTCCTAGGGTTTACGCTCCAGCTGCACGAAACTTTGGCACATACAATCTCCAGATGGGCCTGATCAAAAGTTATCAAAAGAATTTTGCTACTCCAAAAAATGCTGGTACTTATAAATAAACAAATTTTTTCCGCTAGCTAAAAAAACACATACTGTTGCATATTTTTGTCAAAGTAAAACCTATGGACATGAAACTCAAGACACTGCTCTCAGAGGTCAACCAGAGGCTCTGTGCAAAATTTGGTGCAAATTGGGCAATAGAGGGCGCTATAAACACGGTAATATCAAGCGACAAAAAAGTTGCTCGTATCCGCACGAAATTCGGGGAGCGTGATTTCGATTTGCTCCCGAGGCCATCTGTAAAGTTTAGTGATGTTTGGTCAAAGTGGGCGTGACTTGTTACAACAAACATATTCAGCATTTGACGTTTGCAGTGCTCTTCCCACTACAGTAAGAGGTAGGGAGAGACAGGGCAACCTTGTTTTACCCAGCGTTTAACAGCAAACCTTGGCAACATGCCTCCCGGTGACGAAACAGAGCCGTTTGCGTTGCGTGGGCTCCGCTACGCCCGGGGGCCGACTCGCGCGGGAGGCTTGGCCCCCGTTCATAACTGCTTGCAGTTCTAGTTAGGGGGCCAAGCCCGCGGGGCCTGGGGACCGCGTATGCACAAGCATACGCGTTTCCCAGGACCAGCGGTGCTGGGAACCCTATTGTTTTTGTTCTGATTTTTAGGGGGCCAAGCCCGCGGGGGCTGGGGACCGCGTATGCAAGCATACGCGGTTCCCAGGACCAGCGGTGCTGGGAACCCTATTGTTTTTGTTCGGATTTTTATTTTTCTCTATTATTATTTTTATTTTTCCCCCGGTAAAAGTTGGTACTGCAGCCTAAACCGTGCATGGGAGGGCGGTGCAATTTGGAGGGTTGGTCCAGGCCCCCGCAGGGACCTCAGGCGCAAAAATTGACATATGTCATCCAGTAGGTGGCGCTATAACCAAGGGAAACGCCTTTTGGCCAATAACTCTCCCAAACCGTTTGTCGCACATTCAAAAGACTCATATCCCCCGATTCCCTGAATTGCCCTGAATCTCCTGGGCTAGGCCACGCCCATTTCCGCCTATAATTTTTTTTCAGGAAATCGCAAAAACTCGAAAACCTACTTTTTCAAACTCCTCCTTGGGGTTTTATCCGATCAGTATGAAATTTGGCACGTGCAGTCTTCCGATGGTCCTGATCTAAAGTTATCAAAAGAATTTTGTTCGTTCAAAATATGCGCAAATTATTAATGAAGAAATTTTTCTAGCTAGCTATAAAAACACAAACAGTGCATAACTCGGTCAAAGTAAATGCTAACGACACCAAATCTGAGATCATTGGTTGGCATGTGACTGTGGGGAGTATGAGCCAAATTTGGCTAATGTTGGCCACTAGGGGGCGCTCAAAATATGGGAATGTCATATCTCTTAAACACAAACACCGATTTTTACCAAATTTGGCGGGCATGATGCTGGCTCACTCCTGAGGCCATATCTTGAAGGTCATCACGACTGGTCAAAGTGGGCGTGGCTTATTACGAGATAAACAACAAACATTTATTTCAGCTCAAGTATTACGCTGAGAGCTGCGAAATTTACAGGGTATATATAGAATAGCACACAGACCGCCCATACCACAAATTATGCATCTACTCCACTAGGTGGCGCTGTAACGGACGCAAACGCATTTTGGCCTGTAACCTTCCACATTTTTAATCACATCTTCATAAACTTTATATCCACCTGTTCCCTAAATAGATTCACATCTTCTGACATAGGCCACGCCCATTTTCCACAACATATTTCCCCTTTCTAATTCGCTACACGTCAAAAATCTATTTTTTTCGAACTCCTCCTGGGGTTTACGCTCCAGCTGCACGAAACTTTGCACATACAATCTCCAGATGGGCCGATCAAAAGTTATCAAAAGAATTTTGCTACTCCAAAAAATGCGTACTTATAAATAAGCAAATTTTTCTGCTAGCTAAAAAACACATACTGTTGCACATTTTTGTCAAAGTAAAAGCTATCGAAATAAAAACTCAAGACACTGCTCCCCAGGTCAACCACAGGCTCTGTGCCAAATTTGGTGCAAATTGGGCAATAGGGGCGCTATATAAACACGGTAATATGAAGCGACAAAAAATTTTGCTCCTATCCGCACGAAAATCGGGGAGCATGATCTGGACTTGCTCCCGACCCAGCCATAACATTTTGTTATGTTTGGTCAAAGTGGGCGTGACTTCTTACACAAACATATTCAGCCTTTGACACTTGCAGTGCTCTTCCCATTACAGTAAGAGGAATGGAAAACGGGGAAAGCCTCATTTGCCCCCCACATTTAACGGCAGACCTTTTGTACGTGCCTCTCGGTGACGAAACAGAGCCGTTTGCGTTGCGTGGGTTCCACAAACGCCCGGGGGCCAAGTCGCGCGGGAGGCTTGGCCCCCTTTTCATAACTGCTTGCAGTTTCTAGTTATTTTTATTTTTCCGTTGGTAAAAGTGCTGCTGCAGGCTAAACCGTGCATGGGAGGCGGTGCAATTTTTGAGGGTTTGGTCCAGACCCCTGCAGGGACCTCTGATGCAAAAACTGACATATGTCCGCCAGCAGGTGGCGCTATAACCAAGGAAAACACCTTTTGGCCTATAACTCCCACACCCTATGTCGCACATTCAAAAACCTCATATCCCCAGTTTCCCCTGATTTACCCTTGAATCTCCTGGGCTAGGCCACGCCCTTTTTCCGCCTATAATTTTTTTTTCAGAAATCGCAAAAAACTCCCAAAAAACCCACTTTTTCAAACTCCTCCTTGGGGTTTGGTCCCATCACTGTGAAATTTGGCACGTACGTTCGTCAGCTGAACCTCATCTAAAGTTATCAAAAGAATTTTGTTCTGTCAAAAAAATGCGCAAATTATTAACGAATAAAATTTCTAGCTAGCTATAAAAACACGAACAGTTGCATATCTCGGTCAAAATAAATGCTAATGACACCATTTCTGAGATCCTTGGCTGGAAATGTGACTGTGGGGTTATGAGCCAAATTTGGCTTATGTTGGCAACTAGGGGGCGCTGCAAATACGGGAACGTTTTTATCTCTTAAACGGCAAAAGTGATTTTTAAACCCAAAATTTGCTGGGCATGATGCCCGGGTCACTCCTGAGGACATATCCTGAAGATAATCACGACTGGTCAAAGTGGGCGTGGCTTATTACAAGACAAACAACAAACATTTATTTCAGGTCAAGTATTATGCTGAGGGCCATTTAAATTTACAGGGGATATATAGAACAGGGCACAGAACAAACATAACCAAAAATTTGCGCTTCTACTCCACTAGGGGGCGCTGTAACGGACGCAAACTCATTTTGGCCTGTAACTTCCACATTTTAAATCACATCTTCATAAACCTTACATCCCCGTGTTGCCCTACATAGATCCGCATCTTCTCACATAGGCCACGCCCACTCCCACAGCATATTTCTAGTCGTAAATCGCTGCACGTCAAAAACCCACTTTTTCAAACTCCTCCTAGGTTGTACCTCCATCTGCACGTAACTTGCACACACAACTCCAGACTTGCCTGATCAAAAGTTATCAAAAGAATTTTGGGCCACTCCAGAAAACGTGGAACTTATAAATAAACATTTTTTTCTGCTAGCTACAAAACACATACCGTTGCATATTTTTGTCAAAATAAAAAACTATCAACATGAAACTCAAATCACTTCTTGCAGAGGTCAACCAGAGGCCCCTGTGCCAAATTTGGTGCAAATTGGCCAACAGGGGGCACTATAAACAGAGAAACATTAAACCGTCAAAAAATTGCTCTGATTCGCACGAAATTTGCCCAGCACGATCTGGAGTCCCCTCCCGAGCCCAGCCATAAATTTTAGTGATGTTTGGTCAAAGTGGGCGTGACTTGTTACAACAAAATATTCTGCCTTTGACACTTGCAGTGCTTTCCCCATTGCAATAAGACGAACGGAGAGAGAGGGCAGCCTTCTTCGACCCCACGTTCGATAGCAGATCTTGGCGTGTGCCTCCTGGTAACAAAATAAGCCCTTTGTGTTACATGGGCTCCACGACGCCCGGGGCCGAGTCGCGCGGGAGGCTTGGCCCCCGTTTTATAAACTGCTTGCAGTTCTAGTTAGGGGGCCAAGCCTGCGGGGCCTGGGGAACGCGTATGCTTGCATACGCGTTTTCCCCGGACCAGCGGTGCTGGGAACCCTATTGTAAATTTTTCAGATTTTTATTTTTCTCTATTTTTTTTTTTCCCCCGGTAAAAGTCTTGCTGCAGGCCCAAACCGTGCAAGGGAGGGCGGTGGCAATTTGGAGGGTTGGTCCAGACCCCTGCACGTACCTCAGGCGCAAACATTGACCCTCCTGTACCCTAGTCCCTCCTGAGCCCGGCCGTACAGTTTAGTCATGTTTGATCAAAGTGGGCGTGACTTGTCACAACAAAAAATATTCTGCTTTGACACTTGCAGTGCTCTTCCCATTACAGTTTAAAAGGAAGGGAGAGACAGGGCACCTCGTTTCACCTCACATTTAACGGCAAACCTCGGCGACGTGCCTTCCGGTGGAAAGAAAAAAGAGCCGTTTTGCATTGCGTGGGCTCCGCGACGCCCGGGGGCCGAGTCGCGCGGGAGGCTTGGCCCCCTTTCATAACTGCTTGCAGTTCTAGTTATTATAGTTTTTTTTTTATTCTTCCCTTGATAAAAGTGTGCTGCAGCTAAACCGTGCAAGGGAGGGCGGTGCAATTTGGAGGGGTTGGTCCCGACCCCTGCAGGGACCTTTAGACCCGAAAAATCAGATATGTCCACCAGCAGGGGCGCTACAACAAGGGAAACGCGTTTTCGCCTATAACTCCCAAACCGTTTGTCGCACATTCAAAAGCCCATATCCTCAGAATCCCTGAATTGCCCTGAATCACCTGGGCTAGGCCACGCCCATTTCCGCCTATAATTTTTTTTCAGGAAATTGCAAAACTGGAAAACCTACTTTTTCAAACTCCACCTTGGGGGTTTTTTCCAAACTGTGCGACATTTTGGGACGTACCGTTTTTCTGAGGGGTCTGATCTAAAGATATCAAAAAAAATTTCGTTTTTCTCAAAACATGCGCAAATTATTTAAAGAATAAACTTTTTTAGCTACTATAAAAACGCGAACAGTGCATAACTGGGTCAAAGTAAATGCTAATGACACCAAATCTGAGATCCTTTGGGTTTCCATGTGACTGTGGTGCTATGAGCCAAATTTGGCTGATTTCGGCCACTAGGGGGCGCTGCAAACATGGGAACGTTATATCTCTTAAACGGCAACACCGATTTTTACCAAATTTGGTGGGTTTCATGCTGGGCCACTCCTGAGGCCATACCTTGAAGGTAATCCCGACTGGTCAAAGTGGGCGTGGCTCATTACGAGATAAACAAGAAACATTTATTTAAGCTCAAGTGTTATGCTGAGGGCTGTGAAATTTACAGGGTATATATAGAATGGGACACAGACCACCCATACCAAAAATTGTGCGTCTACTCCACTAGGTGGCGCTGTAATGGATGCAAACGCATTTTGGCCTGCAACTTCCACATTTTTAATCACATCTTCATAAACTTCATATCCACGTCTTCCCTACATAGAGCCGCATCTTTTGACATAGGCCACGCCCACTCCCACAGCATATTTCTCTTTGTAAGTCGCTACACATCAAAATCCTACTTTTTTAAACTCCTCCTACAGTTTTACGTTTTCCCTCCACACGAAACTTTGCACACACAATCTCCAGATGTGCCTGATCAGAAAGTTTTCAAAAGAATTTTGCTACTCCAAAAAATGCCGTACTTAGAAATAAACAATTTTTTCTGCTAGCTAAAAAACACATACTCTTGCATATTTTTGTCCAAGTAAAAGCTATCGACATGACACTCACATCAATTGTTTCTGAGGTCAACCAGAGGCTCTGTACCAAATTTGTGCAAATTGGTCAAAAGGGGGCGCTATAAACTGAGAAAAATCAAGCGATACAAAAGTTGCTCAGATTCACACGAAATTTGGCGAGCACGATGTGGACTACGTCCCCAGGCGGTCTGTAAAGTTTAGTGATGTTTGGTCAAAGTGGGCGTGACTTCTTACAACAAACATATTGAGCCTTTCACACTGCTCTTTCCCATTGCAATAAGAGCAATGGAGAAAGAGAGCAGCCTTGTTCGACCCAGCGTTTCGATAGCAATCTTGATGGTGTGCCTCCCGGTGACGAAACTGAGCCGTTTGCGTTGCATGGGGTCAATGACGCGCGGGGGCCGAGTCGCGCGGGAGGCTTGGCCCCCTTTCATAACTGCTTGCAGTTCTAGTTAGGGGGCCAAGCCCGCGGGGCCTGGGGACGCGTATGCACAAGCATACGCGTTTCCCAGGACCAGCGGTGCTGGGAACCCTATTGTTTTTGTTCGGATTTTTATAGTTTTTTTTTTTTTTTTTTTTTTTTCTCTATTTTTATTCTTCCGTTGGTAAAAGTCTTGCTGCAGGCTAAACCGTGCAAGGGAGGGTGGTGCAATTTGGAGGGTTGGTCCAGACCCCTGCAGGGACCTCACACGCAAAAATTGACATATGTCCGCCCAGAAGGGGGCGCTATAACAAAGGGCAAAGTGTTTTCGGCTATAACTCCCACACCATACATCGCACATTGAAAATCCTCATATCCACAGATTCCCTGAATAGCCCTGAATCCCGGGGGCTAGGCCACGCCCATTTCCGCCTATAATTTTTTTTCGCTACATCGCGAAAACTGGAAAACCTACTTTTTCGAACTCCTCCTTGGGGTTTTGTCCGATCAGTGTGAAATTTAGCACGTACAGTCTTCCAATAGACCTGACCAAAAGTTATCAAAACAATTTTGTTCGGTGAAAATATGCGCAAATTATTAACGAATAAAATTTTTCTAGCTAGCTATAAAAACAAGAACAGTTGCATATCTCGGTCAAAGTAAATGCTAACGACACCAAATCTGACATCCTTGGTTGGCATGTGACTGTGGGGGTATGAGCCAAATTTGGCTAATGTTGGCCACTAGGGGGGCGCTGCAAATATGGGAACGTTATATCTCTTAAACGCCAACACCGATTTTTACCAAATTTGGTGGGCATGATGCTGGGTCACTCCTGAGGCCATATCTCGAAGGTCATCACGACTGGTCAAAGTGGGCGTGGCTTATTACGAGATAAACAACAAACATTTATTTCAGCTCAAGTATTAAGCTGAGGGCTGTGAAATTTACAGGGTATATCTAGAATAGCACACAGACTGCCCATACCAAAAATTGTGCATCTACTCCACTAGGTGGCGCTGTAAAGGATGCAAACGCGTTTTGGCCTGTAACTTCCACATTTTAAATCACATCTTCATAAACTTTATATCCACGTGTTCCCTGAATAGAGCCGCATCTTCTGACATAGGCCACGCCCACTCACACAGCAGATTTCTCTTTGTAAGATGCTACACGTCAAAAACCTACTTTTTTCGAACTCCTCCTAGGGTTACGCTCCAGCTGCACGAAACTTTGCACATACAATCTCCAGATGGGCCTGATCAAAAGTTATCAAAAGAATTGTGCTACTCCAAAAAATGTCGGGTACTTACAAATAATCAATTTTTTCTGCTAGCTAAAAAACACATACTGTTGCATATTTTTGTCAAAGTAAAAGCTATCGACATGAAACTCAAATCACTTGTTTCAGACGTCAGCAAGAGGCTCTGTACCACATTTGGGGCAAATTTGTCAAAAGGGGGCGCTACAAAAAGAGAAAAAAATCAAGCGACACAAAAGTTGCTCAGATTCGCACGAAATTTTGTGAGCGTGATGTGGACTCACTCCCGAGGCCAGCCGTAAAGTTTAGTACTGTTTGGTCAAAGTGGGCGTGACTTGTTACGACAAACATATTCAGCAATAATACAGAGCTTCCAGTGCTCTTCCCATTACAATAAGAAGAATGGAGAGAGAGGCCAGCCTTGTTTGACCTGATGTGCGATAGCAAATCTTGGCGACGTACCTTCCTGTACCAAAATAGAGCCATTCACGTTGCATGGGCTACGCGACGCCCGGGGGCCGAGTCGCGCGGGAGGCTTGGCCCCCGTTCATAACTGCTTGCAGTTCTAGTTATTATAGTTTTTATTTTTATTCTTCCGTTGATAAAAGTGGTGCTGCAGGCTAAACCGTGCAAGGGAGGGCGGTGCAATTTGGAGGGTTGGTCCAGACCCCTGCAGGGACCTCAGACCCGAAAAATCAGATATGTCCACCAGCAGGGGCGCTACAACAAGGGAAACGCGTTTTCGCCTATAACTCCCAAACCGTTTGTCGCACATTCAAAAGCCTCATATCCTCAGAATCCCTGAATTGCCCTGAATCACCTGGGCTAGGCCACGCCCATTTCCGCCTATAATTTTTTTTCAGGAAATTGCAAAAACTGGAAAACCTACTTTTTCAAACTCCACCTTGGGGGTTTTGTCCAAACTGTGCGACATTTGGCACGTACCGTCTTCTGAGGATCTGATCTAAAGATATCAAAAGAATTTCGTTTTCTCAAAACATGCGCAAATTATTAACGAATAAACTTTTCTAGCTAGCTATAAAAACGCGAACAGTTGCATAACTGGGTCAAAGTAAATGCTAATGACACCAAATCTGAGATCCTTGGTTGCCATGTGACTGTGGTGCTATGAGCCAAATTTGGCTGATTTCGGCCACTAGGGGGCGCTGCAAACATGGGAACGTTATATCTCTTAAACGGCAACACCGATTTTTACCAAATTTGGTGGGTTTCATGCTGGGCCACTCCTGAGGGCCCTACCTTGAAGGTATCCCGACTGGTCAAAGTGGGCGTGGCTCATTACGAGATAAACAAGAAACATTTATTTAAGCTCAAGTGTTATGCTGAGGGCTGTGAAATTTACAGGGTATATATAGAATGGGACACAGACCACCCATACCAAAAATTGTGCGTCCTACTCCACTAGGTGGCGCTGTAATGGATGCAAACGCATTTTGGCCTGCAACTTCCACATTTTTAATCACATCTTCATAAACTTCATATCCACGTCTTCCTACATAGAGCCGCATCTTTTGACATAGGCCACGCCCACTTCCCACAGCAATATTTCTCTTTGTAAGTCGCTACACATCAAAATCCTACTTTTTTAAACTCCTCCTACAGTTTACGTTCCATCCACACGAAACTTTGCACACAACAATCTCCAGATGTGCCTGATCAGAAGTTTTCAAAAGAATTTTGCTACTCACAAAAAATGCCGTACTTAGAAATAAAACAATTTTTCTGCTAGCTAAAAAACACATACTCTTGCATATTTTTGTCCAAGTAAAAGCTATCGACATGACACTACACATCAATTGTTTCTGAGGTCAACCAGAGGCTCTGTACCAAATTTTGTGCAAATTGGTCAAAAGGGGGCGCTATAAACTGAGAAAAATCAAGCGATACAAAAGTTGCTCAGATTCACACGAAATTTGGCGAGCACGATGTGGACTACGTCCCCAGGCGGTCTGTAAAGTTTAGTGATGTTTGGTCAAAGTGGGCGTGACTTTCTTACAACAAACATATTGAGCCTTTCACACTGCTCTTCCCATTGCAATAAGAGCAATGGAGAAAGAGAGCAGCCTTGTTCGACCCAGCGTTCGATAGCAGATCTTGATGGTGTGCCTCCCGTGACGAAACTGAGCCGTTTGCGTTGCATGGGGTCAATGACGCGCGGGGGCCGAGTCGCGCGGGAGGCTTGGCCCCGTTCATAACTGCTTGCAGTTCTAGTTAGGTTCCCAGCACCGCTGGTCCTGGGAAACCAGCGGTGCTGGGAACCCTATTGTTTTTGTTAAAATTTTTATTAGGGGGCCAAGCCCGCGGGGGCTGGGGAACGCGACTGCAAAGCAGACGCGTTTCCCAGCACCAGGGTGCTGGGAACCCTATTGTTTTTGTTTCGGATTTTTATTTTTCTTCTTTTTTTTTATTATTATTTTTCCGTTGATAAAAGTCCTGCTGCAGCCTAAACCGTACAAGGGAGGGCGGTGCAATTTGGAGGGTGTGGTCCAGACCCCTGCACGTACCTCAGACGCAAAAAACTCACTTATGTCTGCCACTAGGTGGCGCTATAACCAAGGACAACACGTTTGGGCCTATAACTCCCACACCGTATGTCACACATGCAAAAACGTCATATCCCAAGATTTGTGGCATCGCGTTGAATAACCTGGGCTAGGCCACGCCCATTTCCGCCTATAATTTTTTTTCGCTACATCGCGAAAACTGGAAAACCTACTTTTTTCGAACTCCTCCTTGGGGTTTTGTCCAATCAGGCGGAAACTTGGTGTGTAGACTCTACAGTTGGACCTCATTTAAAGTTATCAAAAGAATTTCGTTCGGTCAAAAAATCCGCTAATTATTAACGAATGAATTTTTCAAGCTAGCTATAAAAACGCAAAATGTTGCATATCTCGGTCAAAATTACATGCTAACGACACCAAACCTGAGACCCTTTGGGTTTGGGCCCATGTGACTGTGAGTGTATCAGCAAAATTTGGATAATTTTAGCCACTAGGGGGCGCTGCAAATATGGAAAACGTTATATCTCTTGAACAGCATCACCGATTTTAACGAAATTTGTTGGCTACCATGCTGGGTCACTCCTGAGGCGATATCTTGAAGATAATCGCGATTGGTCGAAGTGGGCGTGGCTCATAAAGCGATACACAACAAACATTTATTTCAGCTCAAGTATTATGCTGAAGGCTTTGAAATTCACAGGGTATATGTAGAATAGCACACAACCTGCCCATACCAAAAATTCTGCATCTACTCCACTAGGTGGCGCTATAACGGATGCAAACGCGTTTGGCCTGTAACTTCCACATTCTAAGTCACAGCTTTGTAATCTTCATATCCACGTGTTCCCCAGATAGACCCGCATCGTAGAACATAGGCCACGCCCCACTTCCACTGCATATTTCTAGTTCATAAGTTGGTACACGTCAAAACCTACTTTTTCGAACTCCTCCTAGGGTTTAAGCTCTATCTGCACGAAACTTTCCCAACAACAATCTCCAGACTTGCCTGATCAAAAGTTATCAAAAGAATTTTGCTACTCCAAAAAACGCAGTCGTTATAAATAAACAATTTTTTCTGCTAGCTAAAAAAACACATACCATCGCATATTTTTGTCAAATTAAAGGCTATCGATGTCAAACTCAAGTCACTTGTTTCAGACATCGTCCAGAGGCTCTGCGCCAAATTTGGCGCACCTTGGCCGATAGCGGGCGCTATAAACACAGAAAACATTAAGTGACATGAAAGTGATCGGACTTGCACGAAATTCGGTGAGCACGATACGGGGTGCCTCCTCAGGCCACATCTTAAAGTTTAGCGCGACTGGTAAAAGTGGGCGTGGCTTATGACGCGATAAACAACAAACATTTATTTCAGCTGAAGTATTATGCCGAGGGCTCTGAAATTCTCAGGGTATATGTATAAATAGCACACAGACCTCCCGTAACAAAAAATTGCATGTCTACTCCACTAGGTGGCGCTATAACAGAAGCAAAAACATAAAGCGACACGAAATTTTGATCAGACTCGCACACATTTGATGAGCATGATGTGACTCACTCCTCAGGCCAGCCTTTCACACTTCCACTGCTCTTCCTGTTACAATTACATACCGCAGGCGAAACGTCGGCTGGTATCCCGCTGGGGGCCGAGTGCGCGGGGGGGGCTTGGCCCCTTTCATAACTGCTTGCAGTTTTTTAGTTCTTATTAGGGGGCCAAGCCCGCGGGGGCTGGGGAACGCGACTGCAAAGCAGACGCGTTTCCAGCACCAGCGGTGCTGGGAACCCTATTGTTTTTGTTCGGATTTTTTATTTTTCTTCTTTTTTTTTATTATTTTTTTTCCGTTGATAAAAGTCCTGCTGCAGCCTAAACCGTACAAGGGAGGGGTGGTGCAATTTGGGGGGTTTGGGTCCAGACCCCTGCACGTACCTCAGACGCAAAAACTCACTTATGTCCCCCACTAGGTGGCGCTATAACCAAGGAAAACACGTTTGGGCCTATAACTCCCACACCGTATGTCACACATGCAAAAACCTCATATCCCCAGATTTCTTGAATAGCAGTGAATAACCTGGGCTAGGCCACGCCCATTTCCGCCTATAATTTTTTTTCGCTACATTGTGAAAACTGGAAAACCTACTTTTTCAAACTCCTCCTTGGGGTTCTGTCCAATCAGCGTGAAACTTGGTGTGTAGAGTCTACAGTTGGACCTGATCTAAAGATATCAAAAGAATTTCGTTCGGTCAAAAAATCCGCTAATTATTAACGAATGAATTTTTCTACCTAGCTATAAAAACGCAAACTGTTGCATATCTCGGTCAAAATACATGCTAATGACACCAAACCTGAGATCCTTGTTTGGCATGTGACTGAGAGTCTATCAGCAAAATTTGGATAATTTTAGCCACTAGGGGGCGCTGCAAATATGGCAACGTTATATCTCTTGAACAGCATCACCGATTTTAACGAAATTTGTTGGCTTTCCATGCTGGGTCACTCCTGAGGCGAATATCTTGAAGATAATCGCGGATTGGTCGAAGTGGGCGTGGCTTATGACGCGATACACAACAAGCATTTATTTCAGCTGAAGTATTATGCTGAAGCTTTGAAATTCACAGGGTATATGTAGAATAGCACACAACCTGCCCATACCAAAAATTCTGCATCTACTCCACTAACGTGGCGCTATAAACGGACGCAAATGCGTTTTGGCCTGTAACTTCCACATTCTAAGTCACATCTTTGTAATCTTCATATCCACGTGTTCCCCAGATAGACCCGCATCGTAGGACATAGGCCACGCCCACTTCCACTGCATATTTCTAGTCATAAGTTGGTACACGTCAAAACCCTTCTTTTTCGAACTCCTCCTAGGGTTTAAGCTCTATCTGCACGAAAAATTTGCACACACAATCTCCAGACTTGCCTGATCAAAAGTTATCAAAAGAATTTTGCTACTCCAAAAAACGCAGTCGTTATAAATAAACAATTTTTTCTGCTAGCTAAAAGACACATACTGTTGCATATTTTTGTCAAAGTAAAGGCTATCGATGTCAAACTCAAGTCACTTGTTTCAGACATCGTCCAGAGGCTCTGGGCCAAATTTGCCGCACATTGGCTGATAGGGGGCGCTATAAACACAGAAACATTAAGTGACATGAAAGCTGATCGGATTTGCACGAAATTCGGTGAGCAAAAATATGGGGTGCCTCCTGAGGCCACATCTTAAAGTTTAGCGCGACTGGTAAAAGTAGGCGTGGCTTATGACGCGATAAACAACAAACATTTATTTCAGCTGAAGTATTATGCCGAGGGCTCTGAAATTCTCAGGGTATATGTATAATAGCACACAGACCTCCCGTACCAAAAATTGCATGTCTACTCCACTAGGTGGCGCTATAACAGAAGAAAAAACATAAAGCGACACGAAAGTTGATCAGATCTCGCACCACATTTTATGAGCATGATGTGGACTCACTCCTCAGGCCAGCCTTTCACACTTCCACTGCTCTTCCTGTTACAATTACAATACCGCAGGCGAAACGTCGGCTGGTATCCCGCTGGGGGCCGAGTGGCACGGGGGGGCTTGGCCCCCTTTCATAACTGCTTGCAGTTCTAGTTATTATTTTTATTTTTTTCCGTTGGTAAAAGTGGTGCTGCAGGCTAAACCGTGCAAGGGAGGGCGGTGCAATTTGGAAGGTTGGTCCAGACCCCTGCACGTACCTCAGGCGCAAAAATTGACATATGTCCGCCAGCAGGTGGCGCTGTAACCAAGGGAAACACCTTTTGCCCTATAACTCCCACTCTGTATGACGCACATCAAAAGCCTCATATCGACAGATTCCCTGAATAGCCCTGATTCACCTGGGCTAGGCCACGCCCATTTCCGCCTATAATTTTTATTCGCTACATTACAAAAACTCGAAAACGTACTTTTTCAAACTCCTCCTTGGGGCTTTGTTCCCGATCAGTGGTGAAATTTGGCATGTAAGGTCTTTGGATGGACCTGACCCAAAGTTATCAAAAGAATTTTGTTCCGTCAAAATATACGCAAATTATTAACGAATAAAATTTTCTAGCTAGCTATAAAAATGCGTACAGTTGCATATCTCAGTCAAAATAAATGCTAACGAAACCAAATCTCAGAATCTTGGTTGGCATGTGACTGTGGGGGTATGAGCCAAATTTGGTTGACGTTGGCCACTAGGCGGCGCTGCAAATAGGGGAACGTTATATCTCTTAAACGCCAACACCGATTATTACGAAATTCGGTGGGTATGACGCTGGGCCACTCCTGAGGCCATATCTTGAAGGTAATCCCGACTGGTCAAAGTGGGCGTGGCTTATTACGAGATAAACAACAAACATTTATTTCAGCTCAAGTATTATGCTGAGGACTGTCAAATTTACATGGTATATATAGAATAGGACACAGACCACCCACACCAAAAATTGTGCATCTACTCCACTAGGTGGCGCCGTAACGGCCGCAAACGCATATTGGCCTGTAACTTCCACATTTTTAATCACATGTAGATAAACTTTATATCCAAGTCTTCCCTAAATAGCGCCACATCTTCTGACATAGGCCACGCCCACTCCCACAGCATATTTCTCTTTGGAAGTCGCTACATGTCAAAAACCTACTTTTTCAAACTCCTCCTAGGATTTACGCTCCGTCTGCATGAAACTTTGCACACACAATCTCCAGGCATGCCTGATCAAAAGTTATCAAAAGAATTTTGCTACTCCAAAAAACGCGGTACTTATAAATAAACATTTTTTTCTGCTAGCTAAAAAACGCATACAATTGCATATTTTTGTCAAAATAAAAGCTATCAACATGAAACTCAAGTCACTTGTTTCAGAGGTCAACCAGAGGTCTGTACCAAATTTGGTGCAAATTGAGCAACAGGGGGCGCTATAAACAGAGAAACATTAAGCGACAAAAAAGTTGCTCAGATTCGCACGAAATTTGGCAAGTCCGATCTAGAGTCCCTCCACAGCCGGGCCGTAAAGTTTAGTGATGTTTGGTCAAAGCGGCCATGACTTGTAACAACAAACGTATTCTGCCTTTGACACTTGCACTGCTCTTCCCATTGCAATAAGAGGAATGGAGAGAGAGGGCAGCCTTCTTCGACCCCAGGTTCCATAGCAGATCTTGGCGGTGTGCCTCCTGGTAACACAATAGAGCCGTTTGCGTTACGTGGGCTCCGCGACGCTCGGGGGCCGAGTCGCGCGGGAGGCTTGGCCCCCGTTGATAACTGCTTGCAGTTCTAGTTTTTATTATTAGGGGGCCAAGCCCGCGGGGCCTGGGGAACGCGTATGCAAGCATACGCGTTTCCCAGGACCAGCGGTGCTGGGAACCCTATTGTTTTTGTTAAAGTTTTTATTCTTATTAGGGGGCCAAGCCCGCGGGGCCTGGGGGACGCGTATGCACAAGCATACGCGTTTCCCAGGACCAGCGGTGCTGGGAACCCTATTGTAATTGTTCAGATTTTTATTATTTTTATTCTTCCGTTGGTAAAAGTCTTGCTGCAGCCTAAACCGTGCAAGGGAGGGCGGTGCAATTTGGAGGGTTGATTCAGACCCCTGCACGTACCTCAGGCGCAAAAATTGACATATGTCCACCAGCAGGTGGCGCTATAACCAAGGGAAACACCTTTTGGCCTATAACTCCCACACCCTATGTCACACATACAAAAGCCTCATATACACAGATTCCCTGAATTGCCCTGAATCACCTGGGCTAGGCCACGCCCATTTCCGCCTATAATTTTTTTTCAAGAAATTGCGAAAACTCGAAAACCTACTTTTTCGAACTCCTCCTTGGGGTTTGGTCCGATCAGCGTGAAATTTGGCACGTATGCTCTTCAGAGGGACGTGATCTAAAGTTATCAAAAGAATTTTGTTCCTTCAAAATATGCGCAAATTATTAACAAATAAATTTTTCTAGCTAGCTATTAAAACAAGTACAGTTGCATAACTCGGTCAAAGTAAATGCTAACGACACCAAATCTGAGATCTTTGGCTGGCATGTGACTGTAGGGGTATGAGCCAAATTTGGCTAATGTTGGCCACTAGGGGGCGCTGCAAATATGGGAACATTATATCTCTTAAACGCCAACACCGATTTTTACCAAATTTGGTGGGTATGATGTTGGGTCACTCCTTAGGCCATATCTTGAAGGTACTCACGATTGGTCAAAGTGGGCGTGGCTTATTATGACACAAACAACAAACATTTATTTCAGCTTAAGTATTATGCTCAGGGCTGTGAAATTTATATGGTACATATAGAATAGGACACAGACTACCCATACCAAAAATTGTGCATCGACTCCACTAGGTGGCGCTGTAACGGATGCAAAAGCATTTTGACCTGTAACTTCCACATTTTAAATCACATCTTCATAAACTTTATATCCACGTGTTCCCTAAATAGATCCGCATCTTTTGACATAGGCCACGCCCACTCCCCACAGTATATTTCTCTTTGTAAGTTGCTACATGTTAAAAACCTACTTTTTTGAACTCCTCCTAGGGTTTACGTTCGATCTGCACGAAAATTTGCACACACAATCTTCAGCCTTTCCTGATCAAAAGTTATCAAAAGAATTTTGCTACTCCAAAAAACACGGTACTTATAAATTTGCAATTTTTTCTGCTAGCTAAAAAACACATACCGTTGCATATTTTTGCCAAAATAAAAGCTATCAACACAAAACTCAATTCACTTGTTTCTGAGGTCAACCAGAGGCTCTGTACCAAATTTCGTACAAATTGGGCAAAAGGGGGCGCTATAAACACAGTACTATCAAGTGACAAAAAAGTTGGTCGGATCCGCACGAAATTCGGCGAACCTGATCTCGAGTCGCTCCTGAGGCCGCCTGTAAAGTTTAGTGATGTTTGGTCAAAGTGGGCGTGACCTGTTACAACAAACACATTCAGCCTTTGACACTTGCAGTGCTCTTCCCATTACAGCAAGAGGAAGGGAGAAACAGGGCAGCCTTGTTTGACCCCACACTCGACAGCAAATCTCGGCTACGTGCCTCCTGGTGACGAAACAGAGCCGTTTGCGTTGCGTGGGCTCCGCTATGCACAGGGGCCGAGTCGCGCGGGAGGCTTGGCCCCCGTTCATAACTGCTTGCAGTTCTAGTTTCTTTTATTCTTCCGTTGATAAAAGTGGTACTGCAGGCTAAACCGTACAAGGGAGGGCGGTGCAATTTGGAGGATTGGTCCAGACCCCTGCACGTACCTCAGGCGCAAAAATTGACATATGTCTGCCAGCAGGTGGCGCTATAACCAAGGGAAACACGTTTTGGCCTACAACTCCCAAATCCTTTGGCGCACATTCAAAAGCCTCATATCCACAGATTCCCTGAATTGCCCTGAATCACCTGGGCTAGGCCACGCCCTTTTCCGCCTAGAATTTTTTTTCAGGAAATCGCTAAAACTCGAAAACCAACTTTTTCGAACTCCTCCCTGGGGTTTGGTCCGATCACTGTGAAATTTGGTATGTCCATTCGTAAGCTGGACCTAATCTAAAGTTATCAAAACAGTTTTGGTTGGTCAAAATATGCGCAAATTATTAACGAATAAAATTTTATAGCTAGCTAAAAAAATGCGAACAGTTGCATATCTCGGTCAAAATAAATGCTAACGACACCAAATCCGAGATCCTTGGTTGTCATGTGACTGTGGGGGTGTGAGCCAAGTTTGGTTAACTTTGCCCACTAGGGGGCGCCTGCAAATACGGGAACGTTATATCTCTTAAACGGCAACACTGATTTTTACCAAATTTGGTGGGCATGATGCTGGGTCACTCCTGAGGCCATATCTTGATGATAATCACGACTGGTCAAAGTGGGCGTGGCTTATTACGACATAAACAACAAACATTTATTTTAGCTCAAGTATTATGCTGAGGGCTGTGAAATTTACAGGGTATATATAGAATAGGACACACACCACCCACACCAAAAATTGTGTGTCTACTCCACTAGGTGGCGCTGTAACGGACACAATCACGTTTTGGCCTGTAACTTCCACATTTTTGATCACAAGTTCATAAACTTTATATCCACGTGTTCCCTTAATAGATCCGCATCTTCTGGACATAGGCCACGCCCACACCCACAGCATATTTCTCTTTGTAAGTCGCTACACATCAAAAACCTACTTTTTCAAACTCCTCCTAGGGTTTACGCTCCATCTGCACGAAACTTTGCACACACAATCTCCAGACAGGCCTGATCAAAAGTTATCAAAAGAATTTTGGAACTCCAAAAAACGCGGTACTTATAAATAAGCAATTTTTTCCGCTAGCTAAAAAACACATACTGCTGCATATTTTTGTCAAAGTAAAAGCTATCAACTTCAAACTCAATCCACACGTTGCAGAGGTCAACCACAGGCTCTGTGCCAAATTTGGCGCAAATTGACTGATAGGGGGCGCTATAAACAGAGAGATATCAAGTGACATAAAAGTTCATCGGATTCGCACGAAATTTGGCGGGTGCCATGTGGAGTCGCTCCCGAGGCCGTCTGTAAAGTTTAGTGATGTTTGGTCAAAGTGGGCGTGACTTGTTACAACAAACATATTCAGCCTTTCACATTGCTCTTCCCATTACACTGAGGGAAATGAGAGAGAGGGCAGCCTTGTTTGACCACATGCTTCACAGCAAATCTCGGCGATGTGCCTCCCGGTGACGAAACAGAGTCGTTCCTGTTGCGTGGGCTCCGTGACGCCCGGGGGCCGAGTCGCGCGGGAGGCTTGGCCCCCTTTCATAACTGCTTGCAGTTCTAGTTATTATTAGGGGGCCAAGCCCGCGGGGCTGGGGAACGCGACTGCAAAGCAGACGCGTTTCCCAGCACCAGCGGTGCTGGGAACCCTATTGTTTTTGTTCGGGTTTTTATTCATCTTCATCTTCTTTTTTTTTTTTATTATCTTCCGTTGATAAAAGTCCTGCTGCAGCCTAAACCGTACAAGGGAGGGCGGGGTGCAATTTGGAGGGATGGTCCAGCCCCCTGCACGTACCTCAGACGCAAAAATTCACATATGTCCACCACTAGGTGGCGCTATAACCAAGGAAAACACCTTTTGGCCTATAATTCCCACACCGTATGCCACACATGCAAAAACCTCATATCCTCAGATTCCCTGAATAGGGATGCATCACCTGGGCTAGACCACGCCCATTTCCGCCTATAATTTTTTTTCACTACATCGCGAAAACTGGAAAACCTACTTTTTCGAACTCCTCCTTGGGGTTTTGTCCGATCAGCGTCAAACTTGGCGTGTACAGTCTACAGTTGTAACTGATCTAAAGTTATCAAAAGAAATTTGCTCGGTTAAAAAGATGCACAAATTATTAACGAATGAATTTTTCAAGCTAGCTATAAAAACACAAACTGTTGCATATCTCGGTCAAAATAAATGCTAACGACACCAAACCTCAGATCCTTGGTTGGCATGCCACTGTGAGGCTAAGACCCAAATTTGGCTGATGTTAGCCACTAGGGGGGCGCTGCAGATACGGTACATTTATATCTCTTAAACGACAACACCGGTTTTTAACGAAATTGGCTGGCTACCATGCTGGATGACTCCTGAGGCCACATCTTGAAGTTAATCGCGACTGGTCAAAGTGGGCGTGGCTTATGACGCGATAAAAAACAAACGTTTATTTCAGCACAAGTATTATGCTGAGAGGTCTGAAATTGACAGGGTATATGTAGAATAGGACACAGACTGCCCATACCGAAAATTGTGCATCTACTCCACTAGTGGCGCTATAACAGACGCAAACGCGTTTTGGCGTGTAACTTCCACATTTTAAGTCACATCTTCATAAACTTTATATCCACGTGTTCCCTGCATAGAGCCGCATCTTATGACATAGGCCACGCCCAGTTCCACAACATATTTCTCTTTCTAATTCGCTACACGTCAAAAACCTACTTTTTCGAACTCCTCCTAGGGTTTACGCTCCAGCTGCACGAAACTTTGCACATACAGTCTCCAGATGGCCCTGATCAAAAGTTATCAAAAGAATTTTGCTACTCCAAAAAATGCAGTACTTATAAATAAACAATTTTTTTCTGCTAGCTAAAAAACACATATTGTTGCATATTTTTGTCAAAGTAAAAGCTATCAACATGAAACTTGAGTCACTTCTTTCAGTGGTCACCCAGAGGTTCTGTACCAAATTTGGTGCAAATTGGCAACAGGGGGCGCTATAAACACGGTAATATCAAGCGACACAAAAAGTAGCTTGGATCTGCACGAAATTCGGGGAGCGTGATCTGGAGTCCCTCCCGAGCCCGGCCGTAAAGTTTAGTCATGTTTGATCAAAGTGGGCGTGACTTGTCACAACAAACATATTCTGCCTTTGACACTTGCAGTGCTCTTCCCATTACAGTAAGAGGAAGGGAGAGACAGGGCAGCCTTGTTTGACCTCACATTTAACGGCAAACCTCGGCGACGTGCCTTCCGCTGACGAAACAGAGCCGTTTGCGTTGCGTGGGCTCCGTGACGCCCGGGGGCCGAGTCCGCGGGAGGCTTGGCCCCCTTTCATAACTGCTTGCAGTTCTAGTTTTTATTATTATTTCTTTTATTCTTCCGTTGATAAAAGTGCTACTGCAGGCTACACCGTACAAGGGAGGGTGGTGGAATTTGGACGGTTGGTCCAGACCCCTGCACGTACCTCAGGCGCAAAAATTGACATATGTCTGCCAGCAGGTGGCGCTATAACCAAGGGAAACACGTTTTGGCCGATAACTCCCAAACCCTTTGGCGCACATTCAAAAGCCTCATATCCACATATTCCCTGAATTGCCCTGAATCACCTGGACTAGGCCACGCCCATTTCCGCCTATAATTTTTTTTCAGGAAATCGCTAAAACTCAAAAACCTACTCTTTCGCACTCCTCCTTGGGGTTTGGTCCGATCACTGTGAAATTTGCCACGGACGTTCGTCAGCTGGACCTGATCTAAAGTTATCAAAAGAGTTCTGTTTGGTCAAAATATGCGCAAATTATTAACGAATAAAATTTTCTAGCTACCTATAAAAATGCGAACAGTTGCATAACTTGGTCAAAATAAATGCTAACGACACCAAATCCGAGATCCTTGGTTCACATGTGACTGCGGGGGTGTGAGCCAAATTTGGTTAACTTTGCCCACTAGGGGGCACTGCAAATATGCCAACGTTATATCTCTTAAACGCCAACACCGATTTTTACCACATTTGGTGGGCATGATGCTGGGTCACTCCTGAGGCCATATCTTGATGGTAATCACGACTGGTCAAAGTGGGCGTGACTCATTACGACATAAACAACAAACTTTTATTTGAGTTCAAGTATTATGCTGAGGGCTCTGAAATTTACAGGGTATATATAGAATAGGACACACATCACCCACACCAAAAATTATGCGTCTACTCCACTAGGTGGCGCTTGTAACAGACACAATCACGTTTTGGCCTGTAACTTCCACATTTTTGATCACAAGTTCATAAACATTATATCCACGTGTTCCCTACATAGAGCCGCATATTCTCACATAGGCCACGCCCACTTCCACAACACATTTCTCTTTCTAATTTGCTACACGTTAAAAACCTACTTTTTTCGAACTCCTCCTAGGGTTTACGCTCCATCTGCACGAAACTTTGTACATACAGTCTCCAGATCGGCCTGATCAAAAGTTCTCAAAAGAATTTTGCTACTCCAAAAAATGCGGTACTTAGAAATAATCAATTTTTTCTGCTAGCTAAAAAACACATATTGTTGCATATTTTTGTCAAAGTAAAAGCTATCAACATGAAACTCAAATTACTTGTTTCAGACGTCAGCAAGAGGCTCTGTACCAAATTTGGTGCAAATTTGTCAAAAGGGGGCACTATAAACAGAGAAAAAATCAAGCGACACAAAAGTTGCTCAGATTCGCACGAAATTTTGTGAGCCTGATGTGGAATCACTCCCGAGGCCAGCCGTAAAGTTTAGTACTGTTTGGTCAAAGTGGGCGTGACTTGTTACGCAAAACATATTCAGCAATAATACAGAGCTTCCAGTGCTCTTCCCATTACAATAAGAAGAATGGAGAGAGAGGGCAGCCTTGTTTGACCTCATGTGCGATAGCAAATCTTGGCGACGTACCTTCCTGTACCGAAATAGAGCCGTTCGCGTTGCGTGGGCTACGCGACGCCCGGGGGCCGAGTCGCGCAGGAGGCTTGGCCCCCTTTCATAACTGCTTGCAGTTCTAGTTAGGGGGCCAAGCCCGCGGGGGCTGGGGAACGCGACTGCAAAGCAGACGCGTTTCCCAGCACCAGCGGTGCTGGGAACCCTATTGTTTTTGTTCTGATTTTTATTTAGGGGGCCAAGCCCGCGGGGCCTGGGGACGCGTATGCAAGCATACGCGTTTCCCAGGACCAGCGGTGCTGGGAACCCTATTGTTTTTGTTCGGATTTTTATTTTTTTTTTTCTCTATTATTATTTTTATTTTTCCCCCGGTAAAAGTGGTACTGCAGCCTAAACCGTGCATGGGAGGGTGGTGCAATTTGGAGGGTTGGTCCAGACCCCTGCAGGGACCTCAGACGCAAAAATTGACATATGTCCGCCAGCAGGGGGCGCTATAACCAAGGGAAACACCTTTTGGCCTATAACTCCCCACACGTATGTCGCACATTCAAAAACCTCATATCCCCACATTCCCTGATTTGCCCTGAATCTCCTGGGCGAAGCCCCGCCCATTTCCGCCTATAATTTTATTTCAGGAAATCGCTAAAACTCGAAAACCTACTTTTTCGAACTCCTCCTTGGGGTTTGGTCCGATCAGTGTGAAAATTGGCACGTATGTTCTTCCCCTGCACCTGATCTAAAGTTATCAAAAGAATTTTGTTCGGTCAAAATATGCGCAAATTATTAACGAATAAAATTTTATAGCTAGCTATAAAAACGCGAACAGTTGGATATCTCCGTCAAAATAAATCCTAATGACACCAAGTCTGAGATCCTAGGTTGGCATGTGGCTGTGGGTGTGTGTGAGCTAAATTTGGCTGATGTTGCCACTAGGGGGCGCTGCAAATATGGGACATTCATATCTCTTAAACGACAACACCGATTATTAAGAAATTTGGTGGGGTATTGATGCTGTGTCACTCCTGAAAGCCATATCTCGAAGGTAATCACGACTGGTCAAAGTGGGCGTGGCTTATTACAAGACAAACAACAAACATTTATTTCAGCTCAAGTATTATGCTGAGGGCTGTGAAATTTACAGGGTATATATAGAATTGCACACAGAATAGCCATACCAAAAATTGTGCATCTACTCACTAGGTGGCGCTGTAACGGACGCAAAGGCATTTTGGCCTGTAACTTCCAGATTTTAAATCACATCTTCATAAACTTTGTATCCACGTGTTCCCTGCGTAGATCCGCATCTTCTGACCTAGGCCACGCCCACTCCCACAGCATATTTCTCTTCAGAAGTCGCTACACGTTAAAAACCTACTTTTTCGAACTCCTCCTAGGGTGTACGCTCCATCTGCACGAAACTTTGCACACACAATCTCCAGACGTTTCTCATCAAAAGTTATCAAAAGAATTTTGCTACTCCAAAAAACACGGTACTTATAAATAAACAATTTTTTCCGCTAGCTAAAAAAACACATACCGTTGCATATTTTTGTCAAAGTAAAAAGCTATCAACATCAAACTCAGTCTACACATTTCAGAGGTCAACCACAGGCTATGTGCCCAATTTGCGTAAATTGACCGATAGGGGGGCGCTATAAACAGAGAAATATCAAGTGACATAAAAGTTCATCGGATTTGCACGAAATTTGGTGAGCTTGATGTGGAGTCCCTCCCGAGGCCGGCCGTAAAGTTATGTACTGTTTGGTCAAAGTGGGCGTGACTTGTTACAACAAACATGTTCAGGAATAATACAGAGCTTCCAGTGCTCTTCCCATTACAATAAGAGGAATGGAGAGAGAGGGCAGCCTTGTTTGAGCACACGTTCGACTGCAAGTCTCGGGGACGTGCCTCCCGGTTACGAAACAGAGCCGTTTGCGTTGTGTGTGCTCCGCGACACCCGGGGGCCGAGTTGCGCAGGAGGCTTGGCCCCCGTTCATAACTGCTTGCAGTTCTAGTTTTTTTTTTTTTTTATTATTCTTTCCGTTGATAAAAGTCCGCTGCAGCCTAAACCGTACAAGGGAGGGTGGTGCAATTTGGAGGGATGGTCCTTATCCTCAGATTCCCTGAATAGAGATGCATCACCTGGGCTAGGCCACGCCCATTTCCGCCTATAATTTTTTTCGCTACATCGCGAAAACTGGAAAACCTACTTTTTCGAACTCCTCCGTGGGGTTTTGTCCGATCAGCGTCAAACTTGGCGTGTAGAGTCTACAGTTGTAACTGATCTAAAGTTATCAAAAGAATTTTGCTCGGTAAAAAGATGCACAACTTATTAACGAATGAATTTTTCAAGCTAGCTATAAAAACGCGAACTGTTGCATATCTCGGTCAAAATAAATGCTAACGACACGAAACCTGAGATCCTTGGTTGGCATGCCACTGTGAGGCTAAAACCCAAATTTGGCTGATGTTAGCCACTAGGGGGCGCTGCAGATACGGTACATTTATATCTCTTAAACGACAACACCGATTTTTACGAAATTGGCTGGCTACCATGCTGGATGACTCCTGAGGCCACATCTTGAAGTTAATCGCGACTGGTCAAAGTGGGCGTGGCTTATGACGCGATAAACAACAAACGTTTATTTCAGCACAAGTATTATGCTGAGAGGTCTGAAATTGACAGGGTATATGTAGAATACCACACAGACTGCCCATACCGAAAATTGTGCATCTACTCCACTAGGTGGCGCTATAACAGACGCAAACGCATTTTGGCGCGTAACTTCCACATTTTAAGTCACATGTTCATAAACTTTATATCCACGTGTTCCCTGCATAGAGCCGCATCTTTTGACATAGGCCACGCCCACTCCCAAAGCATATTTCTCTTTGTAAGTTGCTACACGTCAAAAACCTACTTTTTCGAACTCATCCTAGAAATTACGTTCCATCCACACGAAACTTTGCACACACAATCTCCAGATGTGCCTGATCAAAAGTCTTCAAAAGCATTTTGCTACTCCAAAAACTGCGGTACTTATAAATAAACAATTTTTTCTGCTAGCTAAAAAACACATACTCTTGCATATTTTGGTCCAAGTAAAAGCTATCGACATGAAACTCAAATCACTTGTTTCAGAGGTCAACCAGAGGATCTGTACCAAATTTGGTGCAAATTGGTCGAAAGGGGGCGCTATAAACTGAGAAAATCAAGCGATAAAAAAGTTGCTCAGATTCCCACGAAATTTGGGGAGCTCCATGGGGGCTCGCTCCCGAGGCCGCCTGTAAAGTTTAGTGATGTTTGGTCAAAGTGGGCGTGACTTCTTACAGCAAACATATTCAGCCTTTCACACTGCTCTTCCCATTACAATAAGAACAACGGACAGAGAGGGCAGCCTTGCTCGACCCAGTGTTCGATAGCAGATCTTGGCGGTGTGCCTCCCAGTGACGAAACGGAGCCGTTCGCGTTGCGTGGTCTCCGCGACGCACAGGGGCCGAGTCGCGCGGGAGGCTTGGCCCCCGTTCATAACTGCTTGCAGTTCTAGTTAGGGGGCCAAGCCCGCGGGGCCTGGGGAACGCGTATGCAAGCATACGCGTTTCCCAGGACCAGCGGTGCTGGGAACCCTATTGTTTTTGTTCAGATTTTTATCGTTATTATTAGGGGCCAAGCCCGCGGGGCCTGGGGGACGCGTATGCACAAGCATACGCGTTTCCCAGGACCAGCGGTGCTGGGAACCCTATTGTTTTTGTTCGGATTTTTATATGTTCTTCACTATTATTATTATTTTTATTTTTCCACCGCTAAAAGTGTTGCTGCAGGCTAAACCGTGCATGGGAGGGCGGTGCAATTTGGAGGGTTGGTCCAGACCCCTGCACGTACCTCAGGCGCAAAAATTCACATATGTCTGCCAGCAGGTGGCGCTATAACCAAGGGAAACACCTTTTGGCCTATAACTCCCACATCGAATATCGCACATTCAAAAGCCTCATATCCGCAGATTCCTGAATAGCCCTGAATCACCTGGGCTAGGCCACGCCCATTTCCGCCTATAATTTTTTTTCGCAAAAACGCAAAAACTCCAAAACCTACTTCTTCGAACTCCCTCCTTGGGGTTTGGTCCGATCACTGTGAAATTTGGCACGTATGTTCGTCAGCTGGACCTGATCTAAAGTTATCAAAAGAATTTTGTTTGGTCAAAATATGCGCAAATTATTAACGAATAAATTTTCTAGCTAGCTAAAAAAAAACACAACACTTGCATAACTCGGTCAAAGTAAATGCTAACGACACCAATTCTGAGCTCCTTGTTTCCCATGTGTCGTGGGCTATGAGCCAAATTTTGGCTAATGTTGGCCACTAGGGGCGCTGCAAATAGGGGAACGTTATATCTTCTTAAACCGCCAAAAACCGATTTTTAACAAATTCGGTGGGCATGATTTTTGGGTCACTCCTGAGGCCATATCTTGAAGGTCATCATGACTGGTCAAAGGGGCGTGGCTTATTACGACATAAACAACAAACATTTATTTCAGCTCAAGTACTATGCTGAGGGCTGTGAAATTGACGGGGTATATATAGAATAGGACACAGACCGCCCATACCAAAAATTGTGCATCTACCCACTAGTGGCGCTGTAACGGACGCAAACGCATTTTGGCCTGTAACTTCCACATTTTAAATCACATCTTCATAAACTTTATAGCCACGTGTTCCCTAAATAGGTCCGCATCTTTTGACATAGGCCACGCCAACTCCCACAGCGTATTTCTCTTTGTAAGATGCTACACGTCAAAAACCTACTTTTTCGAACTCCTCCTAGGGTTATGCTCCAGCTGCACGAAACTTTGCAAATACAATCTCCAGATGGGCCTGATCAAAAGTTATCAAAAGAATTTTGCTACTCCCAAAAAATGCGGATACTTATAACTACAAAAATTTTTTTCCGCTAGCAAAAAACACATACTTTTGCATAATTTTGTAAAAGTAAAAGCTATCGACATGAAACTCAAGACACTGCCTAAAGAGGTCAACCAGAGGCTCAGTGCCAAATTTGGTGAAAATTTGGGGCAATAGGGGGCGCTATAAACACAGTAATATCAAGCAACACAAAAGTTGCTCGGATCCGCAGGACATTCGGGAAGCGTGATCTGGAGTTTCACCCGAGCCCAGCCATAAAATTTTGTTAGGTTGGTCAAAGTGGCCGTGACTTGTTACAACAAACATATCCAGCATTTGACACTTGCAGTGCTCTTCCCACTACAGTAAAAGGAAGGGAGAGACAGGGCAACCTTGTTTTACCCAACGTTTAACAGCAAAACCTCGGCAACAATGCCTCCCGGTGACGAACAGAGCCGTTTGCGTTGCCGTGGGCTCCGCTAAAACCCGGGGACCGAGTTTGCACGGGAGGCTTGGCCCCCGTTTTATAAAATGCTTGCAGTTTAGTTATTTTTATTTTTTCCCCCGCTAAAAGTGGTGGGTGCAGGCTAAACCGGCTGGCAGGGTGGTGCAATTTGGAGGGTTGGTCCAGCCCCTGCACGTACCTCAGGCGCAAAAATTCACATATGTCCGCCAGCAGGGGGCCTATAACCAATGAAAACCCTTTTGGCCTATAACTCCCAAACCGTTTGTTCGCACATTCAAAAGGCTTCTACCTCAGATTCCCTCAATTCCCCTGAATCACCTGGGTTAGGCCACGCCCCATTTCCGCCTATAATTTTTTTTCGCTACAATCGCGAAAACTGGAAAAACTACTTTTTTCGAACTCCTCCTTTGGGGGTTTTTTTCCGATCAGTGTGAAATTTGGGCACCTGCACTCTTCCGATGGCCTGATCTAAAGTTATCAAAAGAATTTGGTTCCGTCAAAATATCGCAAATTATTAACGAATAAACATTTTCTAGCGTAGCTATAAAAACACAAACAGTGTCATATCTCGGTGAAAATAAATCCTAATTGACACCAATTCTGAGATCCTAGGTTGGCATGTGACTGTGGGTGTGTGAGCCCAAAATTTTGGGTAATGTTGGCCACTAGGGGCGCTGCAAATATGGACATTTATATCTCTTAAACGACAACACCGACTTTAACAAAAAATTTGGCTGGCTACCATGCTGAATGACTCCTGAGGGCCCCATCTTGAAGTTAATCGCGACTGGTCAAAGTGGGCGTTTGGGTTATGACGTGATAAACAACAAACTTTATTTCAGCACAAGTATTATGCTGAGAGGTCTGAAATTCACCGGGTATGTGTAAAATAGGACACAGACTGCGCATACCGAAAATTGTGCATCTACTCCACTAGGTGGCACTATAAAAGACGCAAACGCATTTTGGCGTGTAACTTCCACATTTTAAGTCACATCTTCATAAACTTTATATCCACGTGTTCCCTGCATAGAGCCGCATCTTATGACGTAGGCCACACCCAGTTCCACTACATATTTTCTCTTTCTAATTCGCTACACGTCAAAAACCTACTTTTTCGAACTCCTCCTTGGGTTAACGCTTCATCTGCACGAAACTTTGCACATACAGTCTCCAGATGGCCCTGATCAAAAGTTATCAAAGAATTTTGCTACTCCAAGAAATGCGGGGTACTTATAAATAAACAATTTCTTCTGCTAGCTAAAAAACACATATTGTTGCATATTTTTGTCAAACTAAAAGGTATCAACATGAAACTTGAGTCACTTCTTTCAGTGGTCACCCAGAGGTTCTGTACCAAATTTGGTGCAAATTGGGCAACAGGGGGCGCTATAAACACGGTAATATCAAGCGACACAAAAGTAGCTTGGATCCGCACGAAATTCGGGGAGCGTGATCTGGAGTCGCTCCCGAGCCCGGCCGTAAAGTTTAGTCATGTTTGATCAAAGTGGGCGTGACTTGTTACAACAAACATATTCTGCCTTTGACACTTGCAGTGCTCTTCCCATTACAGTAAAGGAAGAGAGACAGGGCAGCCTTGTTTGACCTCACATTTAACGGCAAACCTCGGCGACTTGCCTTCCGTGATGAAACAGAGCCGTTTGCGTTGCATGGGCTCCGCGACGCCTGGGGGCCGAGTCGCGCGGGAGGCTTGGCCCCCTTTCATAACTGCTTGCAGTTCTAGTTCATATTATTGGGGGCCAAGCCGCGGGGCCTGGGGGACGCGTATGCACAAGCATACGTGTTTCCCAGTACCAGCGGTGCTGGGAACCCTATTGTTTTTGTTCGGATTTTATTTTTTTTATTATTATTAGGGGGCCAAGCCCGCGGGGGCTGGGAACCGCGTATGCAGCATACGCGTTTCCCAGCACCAGCGGTGCTGGGAACCCTATTGTTTTTGTTCAGATTTTTATTATTATTATTATTCATATTATTATTATTTTTATTCTTCCACGGGTAAAAGTGGTGCTGCAGGCTAAACCGTGCAAGGGAGGGCGGTGCAATTTGGAGGGTTGGTCCAGACCCCTGCACAGACCTCAGGCGCAAAAAATGAAATATGTCCGCCAGCAGGTGGCGCTATAACCAAGGGAAACATGTTTTGGCCTATAACTCCCACACCGTATGACGCACATTCAAAAGCCTCATATCGACAGATTCCCTGAGTAGCCCTGAATCACCTGGGGTAGGCCACGCCCATTTCCGCCTATAATTTTTTTCAGGAAATCGCAAAAACTCAAAAACCTAGTTTTTCTAACTCCTCCTTCGGGTTTCGTCCAAACACTGTCAAATTTGCCACGTACGGTCTTCACAGGGATCTGATCTAAAGACAACAAAAGAATTTCGTTCTGTCAAAGTATGCGCAAATTATTAACGAATAAATTTTTCCAGCTAGCTATAATAACGCGAACGTTGTATAATTCGGTCAAAGTAAATGCTAATGACACCAAATCTGAGATCCTTGGTTGCCATGTGACTGTGAGGCTATGAGCCAAATTTGGCTGATTTCAGCCAATAGGGGGCGCTGCAAATATGCCAACGTTATATCTCTTAAATGGCAACACCGACTTTTACGAAATTCGGTGGGTATGATGCTGGGTCACTCCTGAGGCCATACCTTTAAGGTAATCCCCACTGGTCAAAGTGGGCGTGGCTTATTACGAGATAAAACAACAAACATTTATTTAAGCTCAAGTATTAGCTGAGGGCTGTGAAATTTACAGGGTATATATAGAATAGGATACACACCACCCACACCAAAAATTGTGCGTCTACTCCACTAGGTGGCGCTGTAATGGACGCAAACGCATTTTGGCCTGTAACTTCCACATTTTCAATCACATCTTCATAAAACTTTATATCCACGTGTTCCCAGAATAGAGCCGCATCTTTTGACATAGGCCACGCCCACTCCCACAGCATATTTCTCTTTGTAAGTCGCTATACGTCAAAAACCTACTTTTTCGAACTCCTCCTAGAGTTTACGTTCCATCACAACGAAACTTTGCACACACAATCTCCAGATGTACCTCATCAAAAGTTTTCAAAAGAATTTTGCTACTCCAAAAAATGCGGTACTTAGAAAGAAACATTTTTTTCTGCTAGCTAAAAAACACACATACTGTTGCATCTTTTTATCCAAGTAAAAGCTATCGACATTAAACTCAAATCACTTGTTTCAGAGGTCAACCACAGGCTCTGTACCAAATTTGGTGCAAATTGGTCAAAAGGGGGCGCTATAATAAACAGAGAAAAATCTAGCCATACAAAACTTGCTCAGATTCGCACGAAATTTGGTGAGCGCCATGTTCACTCGCTCCCGAGGCCGCCAGTAAAGTTTAGTAATGTTTGGTCAAAGTGGGCGTGACTTCTTACAGCAAACATATTCAGCCTTTCACACTGCTCTTCCTATTGCAATAAGACAACAGGACAGAGAGGGCAGCCTTGCTCGACCCAGTGTTCGATAGCAGATCTTGGCAGTGTGCCTCCCGGTGACGAAACGGAGCCGTTTGCGTTGCGTGGGCTCCGCGACGCACAGGGGCCGAGTCGCGCGGGAGGCTTGGCCCCCGTTCATAACTGCTTGCAGTTCTAGTTATTATTATAGTTATTATTTTTATTCTTCCACACATAAAAGTGGTGCTGCAGGCTAAACCCTGCAAGGGAGGGCGGTGCAATTTGGAGGGTTGCTCCAGACCCCTGCACGTAACTCAGGCGCAAAAATTGACATATGTCCGCCAGCAGGTGGGCGCCATAACCAAGGGAAAACACCTTTTGGCCTATAACTCCCACACCGTATGTCGCACATTCAAAAGCCTCATATCCACAGATTCCCTGAATAGCCCTCAATCACTGGCCTAGGCCACGCCCATTTCCGCCTATTATTTTTTTTCGCTACATCGCGAAAACTGCAAAACCTAATTTTTCAAACTCCTCCTTTGGGTTTTCTCCTATCATGTGACATTTGGCACGTAAGGTCTTGAGAGGGATCTCATCTAAAGTGGTCAAAAGAATTTTGTTCCCTCAATATATGCGCAAATTATTCACGAATTAAATTTTCCAGCTAGCTATAAAAAAAACAAACAGTTGCATATCTCAGTCAAAATAAATGCTAACAACACCAAGTCCGAGATCCGTGGTTGCCATGTCACTGTCGGGGTATGAGCCAAATTTGCCTGATGTTGGCCACTAGGGGGCGCTGCAAATATGGCAACGTTATATCTCTTAAACGGCAACACCGATTTTTACCAAAATTTCGTGGCCCTGATGCTGGGTCACTCCTGAGGCCAGGTCTTGAAGGTAATCCCGACTGGTCAAAGTGGGCGTGGCTTATTACGACATAAACAACAAACATTTATTTCAGCTCAAGTATTATGCTGAGGCCCGTGAAATTTAAAGGGTATATATAGAATAGGACACAGACCACCCATACCAAAAATTGTGCATCTACTCCACTAGGTGGCGCTGTAACGGACGCAAATGCATTTTGGCCTGTAACTTCCACATTTTTAATCACATTCTCAAAATCTTTATATCCACGTCTTCCCTGAATAGATCCGCATCTTTTGACATAGACCACGCCCACTCCCACACCATATTTCTCTGTGTAAGTCGCTACATGTCAAAAAACCTACTTTTTCAAACTTCTCCTAGGGTGTACACTCCATCTGCACGAAACTTTGCACACACAATCTCCAGACTTGCCTCATTCAAAGTTTTCAAAAGAATTTCGCTACTCCAAAAAATGCGGTACTTATAAATAAGCAATTTTTTTGCTAGCTAAAAAACACATACCATTGCATATTTTTGTCAAATTAAAAGCTATCAACATGAAACTCAAGTCACTTCTTTCAGAGGACAACCACAGGCTCTGTACCAAATTTGGTGCAAATTGGCCAACAGGGTCGCTAAAAAACACGTAATATCAAGCCACACAAAACTTGCTTGAATCCGCACGAAATTCGGGGAGCGTGATCTGGAGTCGCTCCCGAGGCCGGCCGGAAAGTTTTGTTATGTTTGGCCAAAGTGGGCGTGACTTGTTACAACAAACATATTCAGCATTTTCATACTTGCAGTGCTCTTCCCACTACAGTAAGAGGAAGGGAGAGACAGGCCAGCCTTGTTTTACCCAATGTTTAAATGGCAAACCTCTGCAACTGCCTCCCGGTGACAAAACAGAGCTGTTTGCGTTGCGTGGGCTCCGCTACGCCCGGGGGGCCGAGTCGCGCGGGAGGCTTGGCCCCCGTTCATAACTGCTTGCAGTTCTTAGTTATTATTTTTATTCTTCCACGGGTAAAAGTGGTGCTGCAGGCTAAACCGTGCAAGGGAGGGCGGTGCAATTTGGAGGGTTGGTCCAGACCCCCGCACAGACTTCAAGCGCAAAAATTGACATATGTCCGCCAGCAGGTGGCGCTATAACCAAGGAAACATCTCTTGGCCTATAACTCCCACACCGTATGACGCACATTCAAAAGCCTCATATCGACAGATTCCCTGAATAGCCCTGAATCACCTGGGCTAGGCCACGCCCATTTCGCCTATAATTTTTTTTCAGGATATCGCAAAAACTCAAAAACCTAGTTTTTCTAACTCCTCCTTGGGTTTCGTCCAAACAGTGTCAAATTTGGCACGTACGGTCTTCAGAGGGATCTCATCTAAAGATATCAAAAGAATTTCGTTCTGTCACAGTATGCGCAAATTATTAACGAATACAGTTTTTCCAGCTAGCTATAATAACCGAACAGTTGCATAATTCGGTCAAAGAAAATGCAAATGACACCAAATCTGAGATCCTTGGTTGCCATGTGACTGTGGGGCTATGAGCCAAATTTGGCTGATTTCGGCCACTAGGGGGCGCTGCAAACATGGGAAACGTTACAGCTCTTAAACGGCAACAACGACTTTTACGAAATTTCGTGGGTATGATGCTGGGGCACTCCTGAGGCCATACCTTGAAGGTAATCCGACTGGTCAAAGTGGGCGTGGCTTATTACGAGATAAACAACAAACATTTATTTTAGCTCAAGTACTACGCTGAGGGGTGTGAAATTTACAGGGTATATGTAGAATAGGACACAGACCACGCACACCAAAAATTGGGCGTCTACTCCACTAGGTGGCGCTGTAATGGATGCAAACGCATTTTGGCCTGTAACTTCCAACTTTTTAATCACATCTTAATAAACTTTATATCCACGTGTTCCCTGAATAGAGCCGCATCTTTTGACATAGGCCACGCCCACTCCCACAGCATATTCCTCTTTGTAAGTTGCTACACGTCTAAAACCTACTTTTTCTAACTCCTCCTACGGCTTACGTTCCATCCACACAAAACTTTGCACACACAATCTGCAGACGGGCGTGATCAAAAGTTTTCAAAAGACTTTTGCTACTCCAAAAAATGCGGTACTTATAAATAAAACAATTCCTTTTGGCTAGCTAAAAAACACATACTGTTGCATATCTTTGTCAAAGTAAAAGCTATCGACATGAAACTCAAAACACTTGTTTCAGAGGTCAACCACCGACTCTGTACCAAATTTGGTGCACATTGCTCAAAAGGGGACGCTATAAACGCAGAAAAATCAAGCAATACAAAAGTTGCTCAGATTCGCACGAAATTCGGCGAGCGCCATGTGCAGTCGCTCCCTAAGCCGCCTGTAAAGTTTAGTGATGTTTGGTCAAAGTGGGCGTGACTTCTTACAACAAACATATTCAGCCTTTCACACTGCTCTTCCCATTACAATAAGAGCAATGGGGAGAGAGGGCAGCCTTGCTCGACCCAGTGTTCGATAGCAGATCTTGGCGGTGTGCCTCGCAGTGACAGGGGCGGCAGTAGCTCAGTCTGTAAGGACTTGGCTTGGGAACCGAAGGGTCGCCGGTTCAAGTCCCACACGGACCAAAAAAATACGGAGCGTGGACTGGTAGCTGGAGAGGTGCCAGTTCACCTCCTGGGCACTGCCGAGGTGCCCTTGAGCAAGGCACCGAACCCCTAACTGCTCGGGGCGCACCTGACTATATGTATGTGTGTGCAGCCCCCTCGCTCTGACACCTCTCCCTGATGCATGTCTATAGGTCCTGTTTGTGCATGTGCGTGTGTATTTCGGGCCTGTGTGTATGTAGAGAGAAAAAAAAAAAAAAAAAAAAAAAAAAAAATGACAACAGAGTGAAAAAACTGTAATTTCCCTTGGGGATTAATAAAGTATGACTTAAACTTAAACTTAAACTTGAAACGGAGCCGTTCGCGTTGCGTGGGCTCCGCGACGCACAGCGGCCGAGTCGCGCGGGAGGCTTGGCCCCCGTTCATAACTGCTTGCAGTTCTAGTTATTAGGGGGCCAAGCCCGGGGGGCTGGGAACCGCGTATGCTTGCATACGCGGTTCCCAGTACAGCGGTGCTGGGAACCCTATTGTTTTTGTTAAAGTTTTTATTATTATTTTTCTCTATTTTTATTTTTCCGTTGGCAAAAGTGGTGCTGCAGGCTAAACCGTGCAAGGGAGGGTGGTGCAATTTGGAGGGTTGGTCCACACCCCTGCACGTACCTCAGGCGCAAAAATTGACATATGTCTGCCAGCAGGTGGCGCTATAACCAAGGGAAACACCTTTTTGCCTATAACTCCCCGCACCGTATGTCGCACATTCAAAAACCTCATATCCTCTGATTCCCCGAATAGCCCTGAATCACCTGGGCTAGGCCACGCCCATTTCCGCCTATAATTTTTTTTCGCTACATTACGAAAACTGGAAAAAACCTACTTTTTCAAACTCCTCCTTGGGGCTTTGTCCGATCAGTGTGAAATTTGCCACGTACACTCGTCACTGGGCCCTGATCTAAAGTTCTCAAAGGAATTTTGTTCCGTCAAAATATGCGCAAATTATTAACGAATAAAAATTTCTAGCTAGCTATATAAAACGCGAATGGTTGGATATATCGGTCAAAATAAATGCTATTGACACCAAGTCTAGATCCTTGGTTGCGATGTGACTGTGGGGGTAGGAGCCAAATTTGGCTCATGTTGGCCACTAGGGGCCGCTGCAAATATGGCAAGGTTATATCTCTTAAACGGCAACACCGATTTTTACCAAATTTGGTGGGCATGATGCTGGGTCACTCCTGAGGCCATATCTTGAAGGTAATCACGACTGGTCAAAGTGGGCGTGGCTTATTACGAGATAAACCACAAACATTTATTTCAGCTCAAGTATTATGCTGAGGGCTGTGAAATTTACAGGGTATATATAGAATAGGACACAGACGACCCATACCAAAAATTGTGCATCTACTCCACTAGGTGGCGCTGTAACGGATGCAAACGCATTTTGGCCAGTAACTTCCATATTTTTAATTACATCTTCATAAACTTTATATCCACGTGTTCCCCAAATAGGTCCGCATCTTTTGACATAGGCCACGCCCACTCCCACAGCATATTTCTCTTTGTAAGACGCTACACGTCAAAAACCTACTTTTTCGAACTCCTCCTAGGGTTACGCTCCATCTGCACGAAACTTTGCACACACAATTTCCAGACAGGCCTCATCAAAAGTTATCAAAAGAATTTTGTAACTCCAAAAAACGCGGTACTTATTATAAATAAGCAATTTTTTTTCCGCTAGCTAAAAAATACATACTTGTTTCATATTTTTGTCAAAGTAAAAGCTATCAACTTCAAACTCAATCCACACCTTGCAGAGGTCAACCACAGGCTCTGTGCCAAATTTGGCGCAAATTGACTGATAGGGGGCGCTAGAAACAGAGAAATATCAAGTGACATAAAAGTTCATCGGATTCACACGAAATTTGGCGAGTGCCATGTGGAGTCGCTCCCGAGGCCGTCTGTAAAGTTTAGTGATGTTTGGTCAAAGTGGGCGTGACTTCTTACAACAAAACATATTGAGCCTTTCACACTGCTCTTCCCATTGCAATAAGAGCAATGGAGAGAGAGGGCCAGCCTTGTTCGACCCAGTGTTTGATAGCAGATCTTGACGGTGTTGCCTCCTGGTGATTAAACGGAGCCGTTTGCGTTGCATGGGGTCCGCGACGCGCGGGGGCCGAGTCGCGCGGGAGGCTTGGCCCCCGTTCATAACTGCTTGCAGTTTCTAGTTTTTTCTTCTTTTTTTTTTTATTATTCTTTCCGTTGATAAAAGTCCGGCTGCAGCCTAAAACCGTACAAGGGAGGGCGGTGCAATTTGGAGGGATGGTCCAGACCCCTGCACGTACCTCAGACGCAAAAATTCACATATGTCCGCCACTAGGTGGCGCTATAACACAAGGAAAACACCTTTTGGCCTATAATTCCCACATCGTATGTCACACATGCAAAAACCTCATATCCTCAGATTCCCTGAATAGGGATGCATCACCTGGGCCAGGCCACGCCCATTTCCGCCTAGAATTTTTTTTCGCTACATCGCGAAAACTGGAAAACCTACTTTTTTTGAACTCCTCCTTGGGGTTTTGTCCGATCAGCGTCAAACTTGGCGTGTACAGTCTACAGTTGTAACTGATCTAAAGTTATCAAAAGAATTTTGCTCAGTAAAAAGATGCACAAATTATTAACGAATGAATTTCTCAAGCTAGCTATAAAAACGCGAACTGTTGCATATCTCGGTCAAAATAAATGCTAACGACACCAAACCTCACATCCTTGGTTGGCATGCCACTGTGAGGCTAAGACCCAAATTTGGCTGATGTTAGCCACTAGGGGGCGCTGCAGATACGGTGCATTTATATCTCTTAAACGACAACACCGATTTTAACGAAATTGGCTGGCTACCATGCTGGATGACTCCTGAGGCCACATCTTGGAGTTAATCGCGACTGGTCAAAGTGGGCGTGGCTTATGACGCGATAAACAACAAACGTTTATTTCAGCACAAGTATTATGCTGAGAGGTCTGAAATTGACAGGTATATGTAGAATAGGACACAGATGCCCATACCGAAAATTGTGCATCTACTCCACTAGGTGGCGCTATAACAGACGCAAACGCGTTTTGGGCGTGTAACTTCCACATTTTAAGTCACATCTTCATAAACTTTATATCCACGTGTTCCCTGCATAGAGCCGCATCTTATGACATAGGCCACGCCCACTTCCACAACATATTTCTCTTTCTAATTCGCTACACGTCAAAAACCTACTTTTTCGAACTCCTCCTAGGGTTTACGCTCCAGCTGCACGAAACTTTGCACATACAATCTCCAGTATGGCCCTGATCAAAAGTTATCAAAAGAATTTTGCTACTCCAAAAAATGCAGGTACTTTATAAATAAGCAATTTTTTCTGCTAGCTAAAAAACACATATTGTTGCATTTTTTTTGTCAAAGTAAAAGGTATCGACATGAAACTTGAGTCACTTCTTTCAGTGGTCACCCAGAGGTTCTGTACCAAATTTGGTGCAAATTGGGCAACAGGGGGCGCTATAAACACGGTAATATCAAGCGACACAAAAGTAGCTTGGATCCGCCCCGAAATTCGGGAGCGTGATCTGGAGTCCCTCCCGAGCCCGGCCGTAAAGTTTAGTCATGTTTGTTCAAAGTGGGCGTGACTTGTCACAACAAACATATTCCGCCTTTAACACTTGCAGTGCTCTTCCCATTACAGTAAGAGGAAGGGAGAGACAGGGCAGCCTTGTTTGACCTCACATTTAACGGCAAACCTCGGCGACGTGCCTTCCGGTGACGAAACAGAACCGTTGCATTGCGTGGGCTCCGCGACGCCCGGGGGCCAAGTTGCGAGGGAGGCTTGGCCCCTTTCATAACTGCTTGCAGTTCTAGTTAGGGCCCGAGAAACCGTCCGGTGGCGAGGACCCTATTGAATTTCAAGGAATTATTATTAGGGCCCCGAGCACCGCCCGGTTTGCAAGGACCCTATTGAATTTAAAGGGAAATTTATTGGGGGCCCGAGCACCGTCCGGTGGGGAGGACCCTATTGAAACTGAAGGAATTATTCTTTTTCTTTTTTTTCCTTGAACTAAATTGCTTATTTGGGGGCTTTATCATATTCAAAAAACTCACCTTTTTGGGCCCGGGGTCGCATCAGTCGTGGTGAAAATTTACGTGTTTTAGGGTTGATGGCAGTGGGCGGTCCAAAACGGTTAGGCCACGCCCCTTAAACAGCAGCACCAGCGGCTTGTTTTAACCGATATGCACGAAAATCGTACACACATGTATGCCACCCAGACGCACAAAAAAGTCTCTTGCACCCATAGGCTAAACTCAAAGGAAGTCGGCCATTTTAATTTGGCGGTCATTTTTGGCGTTTTGCACGTGTCTTTTATTTTAACGAACCCTCCTACAGGACTAATCAGAACGGCTTCAAAATCGCTCTGTAACATTACACTACCTTGTGATCAAAAGTTATTAAAAGATCTGGCACACGTTGAGAGGGGAAACGGCTTTTTGGCGTCGAAGTTTGACGTCTTCGCCATGAAACACGAAATTGCTATAATTTTAAAGCAAAAAATGGTCCAATCTGCACCAAACTTCACATGTTTGATAATAGTCCCCCCCTGAACACACGTATGTGAAAAATTCCATATTTGTCATACTGCCCCTATGGGGGACAGGAAATTACATGTTTTACATTTTTGAGGTTTGCTGCTCTGAGCATGTTGATCATATCTGACTCACATTTGGTCAGCAAGGCCTTAAGACGTTGGTTTATGCTATTTTGTGAAGATCGTGACTTTTTTGTCAAACAGCGTTACGCCCAGAGCGCGGTTTGAAGTCGATGTTTCGCCAAAAAAACAGGAAAGTGGCCTTTAAACTTCAGTGTCCTTCGTCATACTGCCTGGAACTTCACATGTCCGTTAGGGGTCCGGCCTGAACATGTGATATGAGTTTCGTTGATGGGGTGGCCAAATGGCTTGGCCACGCCCTTTAACAATCAGCCTGCGGAAACATTTCACCGACATGCACGAAAATTGGTACACATATGTATGACACCCAGACACACAAAAAAGCTCTTGGACCCATTGGCCAAACCCAACAGGAAGTCAGCCATTTTGCTTTTGGCGGCCATTTTTGGCGTTTTGCACGTGTTGTATTTTAACAAACTCCTCCTACAGGGTTAATCAGAACGGCTTCAAAAATCACTGTGTGCCATCTAGACAACGTTGTGATCAAAATTATCAAAGATTATGCTCTTTTTGAAGGGGTGGCCGTGAGGTGGCGGGGGAACTTTGTTGTCTCGCCATGAAACATGAATTGCTATAACTTTAGCATAAATGGTCCGATCTGCACCAAACTTCACATGCTTGATAATAGTCCCGCCCTGAACACGTCTCCATGCAGAAATTTTGTAATTGTCATAGCGCCCCTGCTGGTGACAGGAAATACCATGTTTTAGACTTTGAGGTGCTGCTCTGAGCCATTGACCATATTCAATTCAAATTTGGTCAGAAAGGCCTTAAGATTTTTGGTTTAAAGCTATATTGTGAAGACCATGATGTCTCGTCCAAACGGTGCTGCCCTCACGGGGTGGCGTAAGTCGATGTTTCGCCAAAACACAGGAAGTGGACATAACTTCAGTTTACTTTAGTGGAATCTTCCTGAATCTTAATATGTTTGTCACTGGTCCCACCCTGAGCATTTCATATTAATTTCATAAGTGGGCGTGGCTAAAAAAACCCTCCTCCTCAAATGATCCGATTGACTTCAAAATGGTGTGTACCCCTTTTAGACGATGGTGTGGGGGGGGATTAAAACTTTTTAACAGAATTAGTCAGTGTAGAACAGTCTGGGTGTGGCATGGGGGTCGACTTTTGATGTCTCGCCATGAAACACGAAATTGCTATAACATGGGATTAAATGGTCAAATCTGCTCCAAACTTCACAAGTATGATAAAAGTCCGGCCTGAACACCTCTACATGTGCTCACGAGTCATAGTCAGAGCGGGCCCCCTAGTGGAGACAGGAAGTAACACCTTATTCCTTCTTACAGTGTATGAAGGGGGTGAAATTCAGCACCTCGTCTGCAAGTCGGCCTCTGGCGGGGATGGTCTTGCCGCAGCAGGCCCTGAGTGGCGCGGTGGGTCTTGCGGTCGCCACACCCAGAGTTGCATGGGGGTGCGGGGCCCGTTCAACGCTGCTTGCAGCTTTAATTATTAGGGGGCCAAGCCCGCGGGGCTGGGGAACGCGACTGCAAAAACAGACGCGTTTCCCCGCACCAGCGGTGTGGGAACCCTATTGTTTTTGTTCGGATTTTTATTTTTTATTTTTTTTTTTTTTTCCCCTTTTTTTTATTTTTCCGTTGATAAAAGTGGTGCTGCAGGCTAAACCGTGCAAGGACGGTGGTTTCAATTTGGAGGATTGGTTTCCAGGGCCCCTGCAGGGGACCTCAGGCGCAAAAAATGACAATTTTGTCCGCCAGCAGGTGGCGCTATAACCAAGGGCAAGGCCTTTTGGCCCAAAAAACTCCCAAAAACCCTTTGTCGCACATTCAAAAGCCTCATATCCCCAGATTCCTGAATTACCCTGAATCCCCTGGGCTAGGCCACGCCCATTTCCGGGCCCATAATTTTTTTCCGCTAGATCGCGAAAAATGGGAAAACCTACTTTTTCGAACTCCTCCTTGAGGTTTCGTCCGATCAGCGTTCAAAATTGGCGCGACGAGTCTACAGTTGTAAACTGATCTAAAGTTTCAAAAGACTTTTGCTCGGTAAAAAGATGCACAAATTATTAACGAATGAATTTTTCAAGCTAGCTATAAAACGCGAACTGTTGCATATCTCGGTCAAAATAAATGCTAATGACACCAAAACTCAGATCCTGGGTTGGCATGCCACTGTGAGGCTAAGACCCAAATTTGGCTGATGTTAGCCACTAGGGGGCGCTGCAGATACGGTACATTTTTTATCTCTTAAACGACAACACCAATTTTAACGAAATTGGCTGGCTACCATGCTGGATGACTCCTGACTCAACATCTTGAAGTTAATCGCGACAGGTCAAAGTGGGCGTGGCTTATCACGCAATAAACAACAAACGTTTATTTCAGCACAAGTACTATGCTGAGAGGTCTGAAATTGACAGGGTATATGTAGAATAGGACACAGACTGCCCATACCGAAGATTGTGCATCTACTCCACTAGGTGGCGCTATAACAGACACAAACGCGTTTTGGCGTGTAACTTCCACATTTTAAGTCACATCTTCATAAACTTTATATCCACGTGTTCCCTGCATAGAGCCGCATCTTATGACATAGGCCCCGCCCAGTTCCACAACATATTTCTCTTTCTAATTCGCTACACGCCAAAAAACCTACTTTTTCGAACTCCTCCAAGGGTTTACGCTCCAGCTGCACGACACTTTGCACAAACAGTCTCCAGATGGCCCTGATCAAAAGTTATCAAAAGAATTTTGCTACTCCAAAAAATGCTAGTACTTATAAATAAACAATTTTTCCTGCTAGCGAGAAAACAAAGATTGTTGCATATTTTTGTCAAAGTAAAAAGGTATCAACATGAAACTTGAGTCACTTCTTTCAGTGGTCACCCAGAGGTTCTGTAACAAATTTGGTGCAAATTGGGCAACAGGGGGCGCTATAAACACGGTAATATCAAGCGACACAAAAGTAGCTTGGATCCGCACGACATTCGGGGAGCGTGATCTGGAGTCCCTCCCGAGCCCGGCCGTAAAGTTTAGTCATGTTTGATCAAAGTGGCCATGACTTGTCACAACAAACATATTCGGCCTTTGACACTTGCAGTGCTCTTCCCATTACAGTAAGAGGAAGGGAGAGACAGGACAGCCTTGTTTGACCTCACATTTAACGGCAAACCTCGGCAACGTGCCTTCCGGTGACGAAACAGAGCCGTTTGCGTTGCGTGGGCTCCGCGACACCCGGGGGCCGAGTCGCGCGGGAGGCTTGGCCCCCTTTCATAACTGCTTGCAGTTCTAGTTAGGGGGCCAAGCCCGCGGGGCCTGGGGGACGCGTATGCAAGCATACGCGTTTCCCAGGACCAGCGGTGCTGGGAACCCTATTGTAATTGTTCAGATTTTTATTATAGTTCTTCCTTATTTTTATTTTTCCACCGCTTAAAAGTGTTGCTGCAGGCTAAACCGTGCAAGGGAGGGCGGTGCAATTTGGAGGGTTGGTCCAGACCCCTGCACGTACCTCAGGCGCAAAAAATTACATATGTCCGCCAGCAGGGGGCGCTATAACAAGAAAAACGCGTTTTGGGCTATAACTCCCACACCGTATGTCGCACATTCAAAAGCCTCATATCCACTGATTCCCTGAATAGTACTGAGTCACCTGGGCTAGGCCACGCCCATTTCCGCCTCGAATTTTTTTCCCGCAAAATCGCGAAAACTCAAAAACCTACTTTTTCGAACTCCTCCTTGGGGTTCTGTCCGATCACTGTGAAATTTGGCAAGTACAGTCTTCCGATGGTCCTGATCTAAAGTTATCAAAAGAATTTTGTTCGGTCAAAATATGCGCAAAATTATTAACGAATACATTTTTATAGCTAGCTACAAAAACGTGAACAGTTCGATATCTTGGTCAAAATAAATCCTAACGACGCCAAGTCTGAGATCCTAGGTTGGCATATGGCTGTGGGTGTGTGAGCCAACTTTGGCTAATGTTGGCCACTAGGGGGCGCTGCAAATATGGAACATTTATATCTTGTAAACGGCAACACCGATTTTTACGAAATTTGGTGGGTATCACGCTGTGTCACTCCTGAGGCCATATCTCGAAGGTAATCACGACTGGTCAAAGTGGGCGTGGCTTATTACGAGATAAACAACAAACATTTATTTCAGCTCAAGTATTATGCTGAGGGCTGTCAAATTTACAGGGTATATATAGAATAGGACACAGACCATCTATACCAAAAACTTCGCATGTACTCCACTAGGTGGCGCTGTGACGGACGCAAACGCATTTTGGCCTGTAACTTCCACATTTTAAATCACATTTTCATAAACTTTATATCCACGTGTTCCCTACATAGAGCTGCATCTTCTGACATAGGCCACGCCCACTCCCACAGCATATTTCTCTTTGTAAGTCGCTACATGTCAAAAACCTACTTTTTCGAACTCCTCCTAGGGTTTACGCTCCATCTGCACGAAACTTTGCACACACAATCTCCAGACGTGCCTCATCAAAAGTTATCAAAAGAATTTTGCTACTCCAAAAAACGCGGTAGTACTTATTATAAATAAACATTTTTTTCTGCTAGCTACAAAACAATACTGTTGGATATTTTTGTCAAAGTAAAAGCTATCGACATCAAACTCAGTCCACACGTTTCAGAGGTCAACCACAGGCTATGTGCCCAAATTTGCGCAAATTAACCAATAGGGGGCGCTATAAACACAGAAATATGAAGTGACATAAAAGTTCATCCGATTTGCACGAAATTTGGTGAGCTTGATGTGGAGTCCCTCCTGAGGCCGGCCGTAAAGTTATGTACTGTTTGGTCAAAGTGGGCGTGACTTGTTACAACAAACATGTTCAGGAATAATACAGAGCTTCCAGTGCTCTTCCCATTACAATAAGAGGAATGGAGAGAGAGGGCAGCCTTGTTTGAGCACACGTTCAGCTGCAAGTCTCGGGGACGTGCCTCCCGGTCACGAAACAGAGCCGTTTGCGTTGCGTGTGCTCCGCGACGCCCGGGGGCCGAGTCGCGCGGGAGGCTTGGCCCCGTTCATAACTGCTTGCAGTTCTAGTTAGGGGGCCAAGCCCGCGGGGGCTGGGGAACGCGACTGCAAAGCAGACGCGTTTCCCAGCACCAGCGGTGCTGGGAACCCTATTGTTTTTGTTCGGATTTTTATAGTTTTTTTTTTTTCTCTATTTTTATTCTTCGTTGGTAAAAGTCTTGCTGCAGGCTAAACCGTGCAAGGGAGGGTGGTGCAATTTGGAGGGTTGGTCCAGAACCCTGCAGGGACCTCAGACACAAAAATTGACATATGTCCGCCACAAGGGGGCGCTATAACCAAGGGCAAAGTGTTTTGGGCTATAACTCCCACACCATACATCACACATTGAAAATCCTCATATCCACAGATTCCTGAATAGCCCTGAATCCCATGGGCTAGGCCACGCCCATTTCCGCCTAGAATTTTTTTTCGCTACATCGTGAAAACTGGAAAACCTACTTTTTCGAACTCCTCCTTGGGGTTTTGTCCCGATCAGTGTGAAATTTGGCCGTACAGTCTTGAGAGGGACATGACCTAAAGTTATCAAAAGAATTTTGTTCTGTCAAAATATGCACAAATTATTAACGAATAAAATTTTCTAGCTAGCTATAAAAATGCGAACAGTTGCATAACTCTGTCAAAATAAATGCTACTGACACCAACTCTGAGATCCTGGGTTGGCATGTGACTGTGGGGGTATGCGCCAAATTTGGCTAATTTTAGCCACTAGGGGGCGCTGCAAATATGGCAACGTTATATCTCTTGAACGGCAGCACCGATTTTTACAAAATTTGTTGGCTACCATGCTGGGTCAGTCCTGAGTCGATATCTTGAAGATAATCGCGATTGGTCGAAGTGGGCGTGGCTTATGACGCGATACACAACAAAAATTTATTTCAGCTCAAGTATTATGCTGAAGGCTTTGAAATTCACAGGGTATATGTAGAATAGCACACAACCTGCCCATACCAAAAATTGTGCATCTACTCCACTAGGTGGCGCTATAACAGACGCACACGCGTTTTGGCCTGTAACTTCCACGTTCTAAGTCACATCTTCGTAATCTTTATATCCATGTGTTCCCCACATAGACCCGCATCGTAGGACATAGGCCACGCCCACTTCCACTGCAGATTTCTCTTCATAAGTTGGTACACGTCAAAATCCTACTTTTTCGAACTCCTCCTAGGGTTTAAGCTCTATCTGCACGAAACTTTGCACACACAATCTCCAGACTTGCCAGATCAAAAGTTATCAAAACAATTTCGCTACTCCACAAAATGCGGTCGTTATGAATAAACAATTTTTTCTGCTAGCTAAAAAACACATACCGTTGCATTTTTTTGTCAAAGTAAAGGCTATCGATGTCAAACTCAAGTCACTTGTTTCAGACATCGTCCAGAGGCTATGGGCCAAATTTGGCGCACATTGGCCGATAGGGGGCGCTATAAACACAGAAACATTAAGTGACATGAAAGTTGATCGGATTTGCACGAAATCTGGTGAGCACGATATGGGGTGTCTCCTGAGGTCATATCTTGAAGTTTAGCGCGACTGGTAAAAGTGGGCGTGGCTTATGACGCGATAAACAACAAACATTTATTTCAGCTGAAGTATTATGCCTAGGGCTCTGAAATTCACAGGGTATATGTATAACAGCACACAGACCTCCCGTACCAAAAATTGCATGTCTACTCCACTAGGTGGCGCTATAACAGAAGCAAAAACATAAAGCGACACGAAAGTTGATCAGACTCGCACCACATTTGATGAGCATGATGTGGACTCACTCCTCAGGCCAGCCTTTCACACTTCCACTGCTCTTCCTGTTACAATTATAATACCGCAGGCGAAACTTCGGCCGGTATCCCGCTGGGGGCCGAGTGGCGCCGGGGGGCTTGGCCCCTTTCATAACTGCTTGCAGTTCTAGTTATTATTATTATTATTCTGGCAAAAGTAAATCGCTTTGGAGGGGACTTTAACATATTCAAAAACTCACCAAATTTGGTAATCGCATCAGTCGTGGTGTAAATTTAGGTGTATTAGAGTTGTTGGCGGTGGGAGGTGCAAAATGGCTAGGCCACGCCCCTTAAACAGCAGCCCCTGCGGCATATTTTACCGACATGCACGAAAATCGGAACAATCATGTATCACACCCAAACGCACAAAAAAGTCTCTTCGACCCATCGGCCAAACCCAACAGGAAGTCAGCCAATTTGAATTTCGTGGTCATTTTTGGCGTTTCGCATGTTTCATATTTTAACAAACTCCTCCTACAGGATCAATCAGAACGGCTTCAAAATCACTGTCTACCCTCTACACTACTTTGTGATCTAAAGTTATAAAAAGATCGCGCTATCGTTGTAGGGTGTGGCCGTGAGGTGGCGGCGAATTTTGATGTCTCGCCATGAAAAACGAAATTGCTATAACTTTGGCATACATGCTTGGATCTGCACCAAACTTACTATGTTTCATAATAGTCCCGCCCTGAACACATTTCAATGACAATAGTTTGCGCTTGTCACAGCGCCCCCTGCTGGTGACAGAAAATGTCATTTTTTAGACTTTGAGGTGCTGCTATGAGCACGTTGACCGTATCTCACTCAAATCTGGTGTGTAAGTGCAAAACAACTTGGCAATTCTATGACGTGAAGGTCGTGACGTTTCGTCGAAGGGTGACGCCCCCAGAGCGTGGCGAAGGTCGACGTTTCGAAAAAGTGACATTTTTGTCATTAACTTTCGTGTACAACTTCGTATCGCCAACTTATTTCCCACATTGGTAACAGATCCCGCCCTGGACATGTCATATGAGTTTGGTCAATGGGCGTGGCCAAACGCCTTGACCACGCCCTTTAAACTGCAGCCCCCGCGCCACGTTTCACCGAGCCGCACGAAAATCGGTACACACGTCTATCACTCCAGGACGCACAAAAAAGTCTCTTGGACCCATAGGCTAAAACCAACAGGAAGTCGGCCATTTTGAATTTCGTGGTAAATTTTGGCGTTTTGCACGCGTCGCCTTGTAAGAGTTCCTGCCTACAGTATTTATCAGAACGGCTTCAAAATTGCTGGCTACCCTCTAGACTAGGTTGTGAGTAAAAGTTATCAACAGATTTTGCCTCAGTTGAACGGTATGGCCGTCAGGTGGTGGCAAATTTTGATGATTCGCCATGAGACAGGAAATTGCTATAAATTTAGCAAAAACGGTCCAATCTGCACAAAACTTCTCATGTGTGATCATAGTCCGACCCTGAACACAGCCACATGACAAAATTCCATGACAGTCATAGCACCCCCTGCTGGCGACAGGAAATGACATGTTTTAGAGTTTGACGTACTGCTCCAAGCGTGTTGACCATATCCAACTCAAATCTACTCAGACAGGTCTTCAGACCTTGGTGATGCCATATGGTGAAGATCTTGAGGCCAGGTCAAATGGCGTTGCCCTGAGAGTGCGGCGAAGGTTGACGTTTCGCTAAAACACAGGAAGTTGCTTTAAATGCACTGCACCTGGTCAGATCTGCCTGAAACTGCACATGTTTATTGACAGTCCAACTCTGAACATATGATATGAATTTCGTCAATGGGCGTGGCTAAATGCCTTGACCACGCCCATTCCTAAAAGTAGCCGCCATAGGACGTCTCACCGATATGCACGAAAATCGCTAGACATATGTATCAGACCCAGGCACACAAAAAAGTCTCTTGGACCCATAGTCTAAACCCAACAGTAAGTCAGGCATTTTGAATTTTGTGGTCAACCATGCTGTCTCGCCATGAAACAGGAAAAGGCTATAACTTCGCTATAAATCCTCTTATGTGCACCAAAACTTGACAAGTATGATAAAAGTCCCAGCCTGAACACATCTGCATGACGCTCAGGAGTCATAGTCATAGCACCACCTAGTGGAAACAGGAAGTAACACCGCATTGCTTCCTACAGCGTCCAAAGGGGGTGAAAATTCAGCACCTCGTCTGCCAGTCAGCCTCTGGCAACAAGGTCAAGGCGGCAGCAGGCCCCGAGTGGCATGGGAGCTGCGGTAGCCAGCACCCCGAGTTGACGGCAGTCCGAGTTGCGTGGGGGTGCGAGGGCCCGTTCAACGCTGCTTGCAGCTTTAATTAGGGCCCGAGCACCGTCCGGTGCGAGGACCCTATTGAATTTCAAGGAATTATTAGGGGGCCAAGCCCGCGGGGGCTGGGGAACGCCTATGCAAGCATACGCGTTTCCCAGTACCAGCGGTGCTGGGAACCCTATTGTTTTTGTTAAAGTTTTTATTATTAGGGGGCCAAGCCCGCGGGGCCTGGGAACGCGTATGCAAGCATACGCGTTTCCCAGGACCAGCGGTGCTGGGAACCCTATTGTTTTTGTTAAAGTTTTTATTATTATTTTTATACTTCCGTTGGTAAAAGTGGTGCTGCGGCCTAAACCGTGCATGGGAGGGCGGTGCTATTTGGAGGGTTGGTCCAGACCCCTGCACGTACCTCAGGCGCAAAAAATGACATATGTCCGCCAGCAGGGGGCGCTATAACAAGGGAAACGCGTTTTGGGCTATAACTCCCACACCGTATGTCGCACATTCAAAAGCCTCATATCCACAGATTCCCTGAATAGCCCTCAATCACCTGGGCTAGGCCACGCCCATTTCCGCCTAGAATTTTTTCCCCGCAAAATCGCGAAAACTGGAAAACCTACTTTTTCGAACTCCTCCTTGGGGTTTTGTCCAATCTGTGTGAAATTTGGCACGTACAGTCTTCTGAGGGACCTGACCAAAAGTTATCAAAAGAATTTTGATCCGTCACAGTATGCGCAAATTATTAATGAATACATTTTTCAAGCTAGCTATAAAAACGCGAACAATTGCATATCTCGGTCAAAATAAATGATAACGACACCAAGTCTGAAATCCTTGTTTGGCATGTCACTGTGAGTGTGTGAGCAAAATTTGGCTAATGTTGGCCACTAGGGGGCGCTGCAAATATGGGACATTTATATCTCTAAAACACCAACACCGATTTTTACGAAATTTGGTGGGTATGATGTTGGGCCACTCCTGAGGCCATATCTTGAAGGTAATCACGACTGGTCAAAGTGGGCGTGGCTTATTACAAGATAAACAACAAACATTTATTTCAGCTCAAGTTTTATGCTGAGGGCTGTGAAATTTACAGGGTATATATAGAATAGCTCACAGACCACCCATACCAAAAATTGTGCATCTACTCCACTAGGTGGCGCTGTAATGGATGCAAATGCATTTTGGCCTGTAACTTCCACATTTTTAATCACATCTTCAAAAACTTTATATCCACGTGTTCCCTAAATAGATCCGCATCTTTTGACATAGGCCACGCCCACTCCCACAGCATATTTCTCATTGTAAGTCGCTACATGTCAAAAACCTATTTTTTCGAACTCCTCCTAGGATTTACGCTCCATCTGCACGAAACTTTGCAGACACAATCTCCAGACGTGCCTGACCAAAAGTTATCAAAAGAAATTTGCTACTCCAAAAAACACGGTACTTATAAATTTGCAATTTTTTCTGCTAGCTAAAAAACACATACTGTTGCATATTTTTGTCAAAATTAAAGCTATCAACACAAAACTCAAGTCACTTGTTTCTGAGGTCAACCAGAGGCTCTGTACCAAATTTCGTACAAATTGGGCAAAAGGGGGCGCTATAAACACAGTACTATCAAGTGACAAAAAAGTTGGTCGGATCCGCACGAAATTCGGCGAGCCTGATCTGGAGTCGCTCCCGAGGCGGCCTGTAAAGTTTAGGGATGTTTGGTCAAAGTAGGCATGACCTGTTACAACAAACATATTCAGCCTTTGACACTTGCAGTGCTCTTCCCATTACACCAAGAGGAAGGGAGACACAGGGCAGCCTTGTTTGACCCCACACTCGACAGCAAATCTCGGCTATGTGCTTCCTGGTGACGAAACAGAGCCATTTGTGTTGCGTGGGCTCCACCATGCCCGGGGGCCGAGTTGCGCAGGAGGCTTGGCCCCCGTTCATAACTGCTTGCAGTTCTAGTTATTATTATTTCTAGCTAGCTATAAAAACGCAAACAGTTGCATATCTCGGTCAAAATAAATGCTAACGACACCAAGTCTGAGATCCTTGGTTGCCATGTGACTGTGGGGGTATGAGCCAAATTTGGCTGGTGTTGGCCACTAGGGGGCGCTGCAAATATGGCAACATTATATCTCTTAAATGGCAACACTGATTTTTACCAAATTTGGTGGGTATGATGCTGGGTCACTCCTGAGGCCATATCTTGAAGGTAATCACGACTGGTCAAAGTGGGCGTGGCTTATTATGAGATAAACAACAAACATTTATTTCAGCTCAAGTTTTATGCTGAGGGCTGTGAAATTTACAGGGTATATATATAATGGCACACAGAACAACCATACCAAAAATTGTGTGTCTACTCCACTAGGTGGTGCCGTAACGGATGCAAACGCATTTTGGCCTGTAACTTCCACATTTTAAATCACATCTTCACAAACTTTATATCCACGTGTTCCCTGAATAGAGCCGCATCTTCTGACATAGGCCACGCCCACTCCCACAGCATATTTCTCTTTGTAAGTCACTACACGTCAAAAACCTACTTTTTCAAACTCCTCCTAGGGTTTACGCCCCATCTGCACGAAACTTTGCACACACAATCTCCAGACTTGCCTGATCAAAAGTTATCAAAAGAATTTTGCTACTCCAAAAAATGCAGTACTTATAAATAAAATTTTTTTTCTGCTAGCTAAAAAACACATACCGTTGCATATTTTTGTCAAAGTAAAAGCTATCGACATCAAACTCAAATCACTTGTTTCAGAGGTCAACCAGAGGCTCTGTGCCAAATTTGGCGCAAACTGGCCGATAGGGGGTGCTATAAACAGAGAAAAATCAAGCGACACGAACATTGCTCAGATTCGCACGAAATTTGGCGAGCGCCATGTGGAGTCAGTCCCGAGGCAGGCAGTAAAGTTTAGTGATGTTTGGTCAAAGTGGGCATGACTTCTTCCAACAAACATATTCAGCCTTTCACACTGCTCTTCCCATTACAATAAGAGCAATGGAGAGAGAAGGCAGCCTTGTTCGACCCGACGTTCGACAGCAAATCTCGGCGGCATGCCTCCCGGTCACGAAACAGAGCCGTTTGCGTTGCGTGGCCTCCACGAGACCAGGGGGCCGAATCGCGTGGGGAGGCTTGGCCCCCGTTCATAACTGCTTGCAGTTCTAGTTAGGGGGCCAAGCCCGCGGGGCCTGGGGGACGCGTATGCAAGCATACGCGTTTCCCAGGACCAGCGGTGCTGGGAACCCTATTGTAATTGTTCAGATTTTTTATTCTTATTATTTTTATTCTTCCACGGGTAAAAGTGGTGCTGCAGGCTAAACCGTGCAAGGGAGGGCGGTGCAATTTGGAGAGTTAGTCCAGACCCCTGCACGGACCTCAGGCGCAAAAATTCACATATGTCCGCCAGCAGGTGGCGCTATAACCAAGGGAAACACATTTTGGGGTATAACTCCCACAATGTATGTCGCACATTCAAAAGCCTCATATCCACAGATTCCCTCATTTGCCCTGAATCACCTGGGCTAGGCCACGCCCATTTCCGCCTATAATTTTTTTTCAGGAAATCACAAAAACTCAAAACCTACTTTTTCAAACTCCTCCTTGTCATTTGGTCCCATCACTGTGAAATTTGGCACGTACGGTCTTCAGAGGGATCTGATCTAAAGATATCAAAATAATTTCGTTCTGTCAAAGTATGCGCAAAATATTAACGAATAAACTTTTCCAGCAAGCTATAACAACGCGAACAGTTGCATAACTCGGTCAAAGTTAATGCTAATGACACCAAATCTGAGATCCTTGGTTGCCATGTGACTGTGGGGCTATGAGCCAAATTTGGCTGATTTCGGCCACTAGGGGGCGCTGCAAACATGGGAACGTTATATCTCTTAAACGGCAACACCCACTTTTACGAAATTCGGTAAGTATGATGCTGGGTGACTCCTGAAGCCATACCTTGAAGGTCATTCCCACTGGTCAAAGTGGGCGTGGCTTATTACGAGATAAACAACAAACATTTATTTAAGCTCAAGTATTATGCTGAGGGCTGTGAAATCTACAGGGTATATATAGAATAGGATACAGACCACCCACACCAAAAATTGTGCGTCTACTCCACTAGGTGGCGCTGTAATGGATGCAAACGCATTTTGGCCAGTAACTTCCACATTTATAATCACCTCTTCAGAAACTTTATATCCACGTGTTCCCTGAATACAGCCGCATCTTCTGACATAGGCCCCGCCCACTCCCACAGCATATTTCTCTTTGTAAGTCGCTATAAGTCAAAAACCTACTTTTTCAAACTCCTCCTACAGTTTACATTCCATCCACACGAAACTTTGCACACACAATCTCCAGATGTGCCTGAGCAAAAGTTTTCAAAAGAATTTTGCTACTCCAAAAAATGCGGGTACTTAGAAATAAACAATTTTTTCTGCTAGCTAAAAAACACATAATGTTGCATATTTTTGTCCAACTAAAAGCTATCGACATTAAACTCAAATCACTTGTTTCAGAGGTCAACCAGAGGCTCTGTACCAAATTTGGTGCAAATTGGTCAAAAGGGGGCGCTATAAACAGAGAAAAATCAAGCGATACAAAAGTTGCTCAGATTCGCACGAAATTTGGTGAGCGCCATGTTGACTCGCTCCCGAGGCCGCCAGTAAAGTTTAGTCATGTTTCGTCAAAGTGGGCGTGACTTCTTACACCAAACATATTCAGCCTTTCACACTGCTCTTCCCATTGCAATAACACCAACGGACAGAGAGGGCAGCCTTGCTCGACCCACTGTTCAATAGCAGATCTTGGCAGTGTGCCTCCCGGTGACGAAACGGAGCCGTTTGCGTTGCGTGGGCTCCGCGACGCACAGGGGCCGAGTCGCGCGGGAGGCTTGGCCCCCGTTCATAACTGCTTGCAGTTCTAGTTATTATCGTGATTATTTTTATTTTTCCGTTGGTAAAAGTGGTGCTGCAGCCTAAACCGTGCAAGGGAGGGCGGCGCAATTTGGAGGGTTGGTCCAGACCCCTGCACGTACCTCAGGCGCAAAAATTGACCTATGTCTGCCAGCAGGGGGCGCTATAACCAAGAAAAACATGTTTTGGCCTATAACTCCCACAGCGTATGTCGCACATTCAAAAGCCTCATATCCACAGATTCCCTGAATAGCCCTGAATCACCTGGGCTAGGCCACGCCCATTTCCGCCTATAATTTTTTTTAGCTAAATCGCGCAAACTGGAAAACCTACTTTTTTTAACTCCTCCTTCGGGTTTTGTCCGATCAGTGTCAAATTTGCCACATACGGTCTTCAGATGGATCTGATCTAAAGTTATCAAAAGATTTTTGTTCCCTCAAAATATGCACAAATTATTAACGAATTAATTTTTCTAGCTAGCTATTAAAACGCGAACAGTTGCATATCTTGGTCAAAATAAATGCTAATGACACCAAATGTGAGAACCTTGGTTGCCATGTGACTGTGGGGCTATGAGCCAAATGTGGCTCATTTTGGCCACTAGGGGGCGCTGCAAATATGGGAACCTTATATCTCTTAAACGGCAAGACCGATTCTTACCAAATTTGGTGGGCATGATGCTGGGTCACTCCTCTGGCCACGTATTGAAGGTAATCATGACTGCTCAAAGTGGGCGTGGCTTATTACGAGTTAAACAGCAAAAATTTATTTCAGCTCAAGTATTATGCTGAGGGCTGTGAAATTTACAGGGTATATATAGAATAGCACACACACCACCCATACCAAAAATTGTGCATTTACTCCGCTAGGTGGCGCTGTAACGGACACAAACGCATTTTGGTCTCTAACTTCCACATTTTCAAGTGAATCTTCACAAACTTCATATCCACGTGTTCCCTGAATAGAGCCGCATCTTCGGACATAGGCCACGCCCACTCCCACAGCATATTTCTCTTTGTAAGTCCCTACACGTTAAAAACTACTTTTTTAAACTCCTCCTAGGGTTTATACTCCAGCTGCACGAAACTTAGCACATACAATCTCCAGACGTGCCTGATCAAAAGTTATCAAAAGAATTTTGCTACTCCAAAAAATGCATTACTTATAAATAAACAAATTTTTCTGCTAGCTAAAAAACACATACTGTTGCATATTTTTGTCAAAGTAAAAGCTATCGACATCAAACTCCAGACACTGGTCTCAGATGTAAACCAGAGGTTCTGTGCCAAATTTCGTGCAAATTGAGCGATAGGGGGCGCTATAAACAGAGAAAAATCAAGCGACAGGAAAGTTCGTCGGATTCGCACAAAATTTGGCGAGCGCCATGGGGAGTCGCTCCCGAGGCCGGCTGTAAAGTTTAGTGATGTTTGGTCAAAGTGGGTCTGCCTTTTTACAACGAACATATTCAGCAAAAATACAGAGGAGCTCTTCCCATTACAATAAAAGGCATGGAGAGAGAGGGGCAGCCTTGTTTGCGCCCATGTTCGAAAGCAAATCTCGGCGACGTGACTCACGGTGACGAAACAGAGCCGTTTGCATTGCGTGGGCTCCGCGACGCCCTGGAGTCGAGTCGCGCGGGAGGCTTGGCCCCCGTTCATAACTGCTTGCAGTTCTAGTTAGGGCCCGAGCACCGTCCGGTGCGAGGACCCTATTGTTTTCCTTAGGATTATTATTATTTTTTTCCTCTGTTTGATCGCATTTTTGGGGGCTTTAACATACTCAAAAACTCACCAAATTTGACATGCACATTCGTCTTGGCGAAAATTTAGGTGCTCGGGAAATCTCAGGAATGCCCGTCGCAAAATGGCGAAATGGCGCCCCCTAGAAATTTTCAATCGGCTCCCACGGGTGGCCCGTTTGACGAAATCCTCCGAAATTCGGAGGGGTCGTGTATCATCCCAAGACGCGCGAAAATGCGCGCTTGGACTTTTTTCTAAAACCAACAGGAAGTCCGCCATTTTGATTTGAAAATTCTGATGTTGGCGATTTGCGAGGGTCCTCTAAAAGCTATCTCCTCCTAGACGGTTCGTTGGATCGGCTTCAAATTTGGCATGCTGCAACTAGACCGCTTGATGATTAAAAGTTATTAAAAGATCTCGTGTATCTCGTACGGCGTTGCCGTGGCAGCGCGGCGAAGTTTGATGTTTCGCCATGAAAAACGAGAGCGCTATAACTTTGCCATAAATGGTCCGATCTGCACCAAACTTCACACGTATGATAATAGTCCCGCCCTGAACACATCTAAATGAAAATAATCTTTGAACGTCATGGCGCCCCCTGCTGGCGACAGGAAATGCAATGTTTTACACTTTGAGGTGCTGCTCTGACCACGTTGAACATATTCAACTCAAATTTGGTCAGAAAGGCCTTAAGATGTTGGTAATGCTATATTACGAAGCACAGAACGTCTCGTCAAACGGCGCCGCCCTGAGGGCGCGGCGAAGGCCGACGTCTCGCCGTGAACCACGAAAGTGCCATAACTTGGGCGTACTTGCTCGAAGCTTCCTGAAACTTCACATGGTTGTAACTGGCCCTGCCTTGATCATATGATATGAGTTTCGTGAGGGGGCGTGGCCTAACGGCTCGTCCACGCCCTTAAAACTGCAGCCCCCGCGGCCCGTTTGACTGACGTGAACGAAATTCGGTACGCACATGTATCACACCCAGACGCACAAAAAAGTCTCTTGGACCCATAGGCTACGCCCAACAGGAAGTCAGCCATTTTGAATTGAATGTTTTTTTCTTGAGTTCTCTCAGAGCTATCTCCTCCTACACGGTTCATCGGATCGGCTTCAAATTTGGCATGCTGCAACTAGACCACTTGATGATTAAAAGTTATTAAAAGATCTCGTGTATCTTGTAAGGCGTTGCCATGGCGGCGCGGCGAAGTTTGATATCTCGCCATGAAACACGAAATTGCAATAACTTTGGCATACATGCTTTGATCTGCACCAAACTTCACATGTATGATAACAGTCCCGCCCTGAACACATCTACATGAAAATAATATTTGAATGTCATGGCGCCCCCTGCTGGCGACAGGAAATACCACGTTTTACACTTTGAGGTGCTGCTCTGACCACGCATTTGGTCAGAAAGGCATTATGATGATTGCACTGCTGTATTGTCAAGACCAGGAAGTCTCGTCAAACGGTGCCGCCCTGACGGCGTGGCGAAGGTCGATGCCTCGCCATGGAACACGAAATTGCTATAACTTTACCATAAATGCTCCGATCTGCACCAAACGTCACACGTATGATAATAATCCCAGCCTGAATGCATCTACGTGCAACTCACGAGTCACGGTCGTAGCGCCACCTAGCGGGGGCGGGAAGTAACGCCGCGTTTGCTTCCTGCGGCGTCCGAAGGGGCTGTAAATTCAGCAGCTCGTCTACCGGCGGGCCGCGGTGGCCGCCCCCCCGAGTTGGCCAGGGGTGCGAGGGCCCGTTCAACGCTGCTTGCAGCTTTAATTATTATTATTATTCTGGCAAAAGTAAATCGCTTATTTGGGGGCTTTAACATATTCAAAAACTCACCAAATTTGGTAATCGCATCAGTCGTGGTGTAAATTTAGGTGTATTAGGGTTGTCGGCGGCGGGAGGTGCAAAATGGCTAGGCCACGCCCCTTAAAACATCAGCCCCTGCGGCATATTTTACCGACATGCACGAAAATCGGAACACACATGTATCACACCCAACCGCACAAAAAAGTCTCTTGGACACATAGGCCAAACCCAACAGGAAGTCGGCCATTTTGAATTTCATGGTCATTTTTTGGCGTTTCGGACGTTTCATATTTTAACGAACTCCTCCTACAGGATAAATCAGAACGGCTTCTAAATCGCTGTGTACCAACTACACTACTTTGTGATCAAAAGTTATTAAAAGATTGCGCTACCGTTCAAGGGCATGGACGTGAGGTGGCGACGAATTTTGATGTCTCGCCATGAAAAACGAAATTGCTATAACTTTAGCATAAATGGTCTGATCTGCACCAAACTTCACATGCTTGCTAATAGTCCCGCCCTTAACATGTCTATATGAAAATATTCCATAAATGTCATAGCGCCCCCTACTGGCGACAGGAAATGACATGCTTTACAGTTTGAGGTGCTGCTCTGAGCACGTTGACCACATCTGACTCAAATTTGGTCAGTGAGGCCTTAAGACCTTGGTAATGCTATATTGTGAAGATCATGACGTATCGTCAAACGGCGTTGCGCCCAGAGCGCAGCGAAGTCGATGTTTCACCAAAACCCAGGAAAGTGGCCTTAACTTCAGTGTCCTTGGTCATATCTGCCTGAAACTTCACATGTGTGTTAATGGTCCAGGCCTGAACATGTGACATGAGTTTCAATGATGGGCGTGCCCAAATGGCTTGGCCACGCCCTTTAAACATCAGCCCCTGCGGCACATTTCACCGACATGCACGAAAATTGGTACACATATGTATGACACCCAGACGCACAAAAAAGCCTCTTGCACCCATTGGCCAAACCCAACAGGAAGTCAGCCATTTTGGATTTGGCGGCCATCTTTGGCGTTTTGCACGTGTTGTATTTTAATGAACTCCTCCTACAGGATTAATCAAAACAGCTTCAAAATCACTGTGTGCCATCTAGACAAGGTTGTGATCAAAAGTTATAAAAAGATTACGCTCTTGTTGAAGGGTGTGTGGCCGTGACGTGGCGGCAAAGTTTGATGTCTCGCCATGAAACATGAAATTGCTATATCTTTACCATAAATGCTCCGATCTGCACCAAACTTCACATGCTTCATAATAGTCCTGCCCTGAACACGTCTACGTCCAGAAATTTTGGAATTGTCATAGCGCCCCCTGCTAGCGACAAGAAATACCATGTTTTAGACTTTGAGGTGCTGCTCTGAGCACATTGACCATATTCATTCAAATTTGGTCAGAAAGGCCTTAACATGTTGGTAATGCTATATTGTCAAGACCATGATGTCTCGTCAAAGGGTGCCGCCCTGACAGCGCGGCGAAGGTTGATGTTTCGCCAAAACACAGGGAGTGGACATAACTTCAGTTTACTTAGTGGAATCTTCCTGAATCTTAATATGTTTGTCACTGGTCCCGCCCTGAGCATTTGATATTAATTTCATAAGTGGGCGTGGCTAAACAAACCCCTCCTCCTCAAATAATCCGATTGACTTCAAAAGTGGTGTGTACCATATAGATGAGTGTATGATCAAAAGTTATTAAAAGAATTGGTCAGCGTTCAACAGCGTGGCCGTGGCGTGGCGTCAACTTTTGACATCTCGCCATGAAACACGAAATTGCTATAACATGGGATTACATGGTCAAATCTGCTCCAAACTTCACAAGTATGATAAAAGTCCCGGCCTGAACACATCTGCATGACGCTCAGGAGTCATAGTCATAGCGCCACCTATTGGAGAGAGGAAATAACACCGCATTGCTTCCTACAGCGCCCAAAGGGGGTGAAAATTCAGCACCTCGTGTGCCAGTCGGCCTCTGGCCACAAGGTCATGACAGCCGCAGGCCCCGAATGGCGTGGGGGCTGCGGTCGCCAGCACCCCGAGTTGCGTGGGGGTGCGAGGGCCCGTTCAACGCTGCTTGCAGCTTTAATTTTTTTTCTTTTTCTTATTACGACAAAAATAAATCGCTTCTTTGGGGGCTTTAACATATTCAAAAACTCACCAAATTTGGCGGTCGCATCAGTCGCGGTGAAAATTTACGTGTATTAGGGCTTTCCACGGTGCCCGCCCCAAAATGGCTAGGCCACGCCCCTTAAACTGCGCCCTACTCGCTAGGTTTCACGGCTCTCCACGAAAATTGGTACACATGTAGATCATTCCGAGACGCAAAAAAAAGGTCATAGGGACCCATAGGCTAAACCCAACAGGAAGGCGGCCATTTTGAATTTCATGGTCATTTTAGGCGTTTTCCACGTTTTGCATTTTTACGAACTCCTCCTACAGGCTTAATCAGAACGGCTTCAAAATCGCTGTGTACCAACTACACTACTTTGTGATCAAAAGTTATCAAAATATCACACTATCGTTGAAGGGTGTGGCCGTGAGGTGGCGGCGAATTTTGATGCCTCGCCATGAAAAACGAAATTGCTATAACTTAAGCATAAATGGTCCGATCTGCACCAAACTTCATATGTTTGATAATAGTCCCGCCCTGAACACGTCTATATGAAAATATTCCATCAATGTCATAGCGCCCCCTAGTGGCGACAGGAAATGTCATGTTTTACAGTTTGAGTTGCTGCTCTGAGCACATTGACCATTTCTGACTCAAATTTGGCCAGTGACGCCTTAAGACCTTGGTAATGCTATATTGTGAAGATCATGACGTTCCGTCAAACGGCGTTGTGCCCAGAGTGCGGCGAAGTCGATGTTTCGCCAAAACGCTGGAACGTGGCCTTATTTTCAGTGTCTTTGGTCATATCTGCCTGAAACTTCACATGTGTCTTAATGGTCCAGGCCTGGACATGTGCTATGAGTTTCAATGATGGGCGTGGCCAAATGGCTTGGTCACGCCCTTTAAACATCAGCCCCTGCGGCACATTTCACCGACATGCATGAAAATTGGTACACATATGTATGACACCCAGACGCACAAAAAGCCTCTTGGACCCATCGGCCACACCCAACAGGAAGTCCGCCATTTTGAATTTGGCGGCCATTTTTGGCGTTTTGTACGTGTTGTATTTTAAAAAACTCCTCCTACAGGATTACTCAGAACGGCTTCAAAATCACCACCTGCCATCTAGACAACATTGTGATCAAAAGTTATTAAAAGGTTACCCTCTTATTGAAGGGCGTGGCCGTGAGGTGGCGGCGAAGTTTGATGTCTCGCCATGCAACATGAAATTGCTATAACTTTACCATAAATGGTCCAATCTGCACCAAACTTGAAATGCTTGATAATTGTCCCACCCTCAACACGTGTACATGCAGAAATTTTGTTATTGTCATAGCGCCCCCTGCTGGCGGCAGGAAATACCATGTTTTTGACTTTGAGGTGCTGCTCTGAGCACGTTGACCATATTCAACTCAAATTTGGTCAGAAAGGCCTTAAGATGTTGGTAATGCTATATTGTGAAGACCATGATGTCTCGTCAAACGATGCCGCACTGACGGCGCGGCGAAGGTCGATGTTTCGCCAAAACACAGGAAGTGGACAGAACTTCAGTTTACTTAGTGGAATCTTCCTGAATCTTTATATGTTTGTCACTGGTCCCGTCCTGAGCATATGATATTAATTTCATAAGTGGGCATGGCTAAACAAACTCCGCCTCCACAACTTATCCGATTGACTTCAAAACTGGTGTGTACCATATAGACTACTTTGTGATTACAAGTTATTTAAAGAACTCGTCAGTGTTGAACAGTGTGGGTGTGGCATGGCGTCGACTTTTGATGTCTCGCCATGAAACACGAAATTGCTATAACATGGGATTAAATGGTCAAATCTGCTCCAAACTTCACATGTATGATAAGAGTCCCGGTTTGAACACATCTGCATGATGCTCACGAGTCATAGTCATAGCGCCACCTAGTGGAGACAGGAAGTAACACCGCATTGCTTCCTACAGCGTACAAAGGGGGTGAAAATTCAGCACGTTGTGTGCCAGTCAGCCTCTGGTCATAAGGTCACGGCGGCCGCAGGCCCCGAATGGCGTGGGGGTTGCGCTCGCCAGTACCCCGAGTTGCGTGGGGGTGCGAGGGCCCGTTCAACGCTGCTTGCAGCTTTAATTAGGGCCCGAGCACCGTCCGGTGCGAGGACCCTATTGAAACTGAAGGAATTATTCTTCTTCTTATTATTTTTCTTTTTCCGAATGAATTGCATTTTTGAGGGCCTAAAGGTGCTCAAAAAGTCCCAAAATTTTGCACACTCCTCATGTCTGGTGAAAAATTTGATATTTTATGGTCGTTACAAAGGGGCGTGGCAAAATGGCTCAACGGCGCCCCCTAACAGTTTTCAAAATTGAAGCCCCCTGCTTTAACTTTGCCCTAGCCATACGAAATTTGGTACACATATGTATCATGCCGGGATGGACAAAAAAGCCTCTTGGAGCGACACCCTAGACCCAACAGGAAGTCGGCCATTTTGATTTGTTTTTTCAATTTAAGGTCGTTTTTGGCCATTTTCACACGTCGTACTTCAACGAACTCCTCCTACAGGCTTCATCAGATTGACTTCAAATTCGGTTTGTGCGAGCTCGACTACCTTATGATCAAAAGTTATCAAAAGATCTTCATCACGTTGAAGGGCACGCACGCTGCGGAAGGTCGAATTTGGATATCTCGCCATAAAAAACGAAATTGCTATAACTTTGGGGTAAGTGCTCCGATCTGCACCAAACTTCACATGATTGATAATAGTCCCGCCCTGAACACGTCTATATGCAGACATTTGGTAATTGTCATAGCGCCCCCTGCTGGTGAAAGGAAATGCCATGTTTTACACTTTGATGTGCTGCTCTGAGTACGTTGACCACATCAAACTCAAATTTGGTCACAAAGACCTTAAGAAGTTGGTAATGCTATATTATAAAGACCATGATGACTAGTCAAACGGTATCGCCATGACGGCACGGCGAAGATCAACGTTTCGCCAAAACCCAGTAAGTCGCCCTAAATTCAGTGTACTTACTCGAATCTTTCTGAAACTTCACATGGTTGTAACTGGCCCTGCCCTGAACATATGACATGAATTTCATAAGGGGGCGTGGCTAAATGACTTGGCCACGCCCTTTCAACAGTAGCCCCCGCAGCTCGTTTCACCGACAGGCATGAAAATCGATACACACATGTATCCCACCCAGACACACAAAAAAGTCTCTTGGACCCATAGACTAAACCCTACAGGAAGTCGGCCATTTTGAATTTCGTGGTCATTTTTAGCGTTTCCCACAGGTCGCATTGTAACAAACTCCTCCTACAGAAATAGTCCGATTAACTTCAAAATTGGTGTGTATCATCTAGACTACTTTATGATCAAACGATCTTAAAAGAAGTGGTCAGTGTTAAATGGTGTGGCCGTGGCGTGGCGTCGGGTTTAATGTCTCGCCATGAGAAACGATATTGCTATAACATGTGACTTAATGGGCAAATCTCTTTCAAACTTCACAAGTTTGATAAAGGTCCTGGCCTCAAGAAACCTGCATGACACTCATGAGTCATAGTCGTGGCGCCACCTAGTGGGGACAGGAAGTGACACAGCAGTGCTTCCTACAGTGTCCAAAGGAGGTGAAAATTCAACAACTTGTCTAACGGTCACCCTCTGGCGATATGGTCGCAGCCGCAGCAGGCCCCGAGTGGCGCGGGGGTGCGAGGGCCCGTTCAACGCTGCTTGCAGCTTTAATTATTATTATTATTCTGGCAAAAGTAAATCGCTTATTTGGGGGCTTTAACATATTCAAAAACTCACCAAATTTGGTAATCGCATCAGTCGTGGTGTAAATTTAGGTGTATTAGGGTTGTCGGCGGCGGGAGGTGCAAAATGGCTAGGCCACGCCCCTTAAACATCAGCCCCTGCGGCATATTTTACCGACATGCACGAAAATCGGAACACACATGTATCACACCCAACCGCACAAAAAAGTCTCTTGGACACATAGGCCAAACCCAACAGGAAGTCGGCCATTTTGAATTTCATGGTCATTTTTGGCGTTTCGGACGTTTCATATTTTAACGAACTCCTCCTACAGGATAAATCAGAACGGCTTCTAAATCGCTGTGTACCAACTACACTACTTTGTGATCAAAAGTTATTAAAAGATTGCGCTACCGTTCAAGGGCATGGACGTGAGGTGGCGACGAATTTTGATGTCTCGCCATGAAAAACGAAATTGCTATAACTTTAGCATAAATGGTCTGATCTGCACCAAACTTCACATGCTTGCTAATAGTCCCGCCCTTAACATGTCTATATGAAAATATTCCATAAAATGTCATAGCGCCCCCTACTGGCGACAGGAAATGACATGCTTTACAGTTTGAGGTGCTGCTCTGAGCACGTTTGACCACATCTGACTCAAATTTGGTCAGTGAGGCCTTAAGACCTTGGTAATGCTATATTGTGAAGATCATGACGTATCGTCAAACGGCGTTGCGCCCAGAGCGCAGCGAAGTCGATGTTTCTCCAAAACCCAGGAAAGTGGCCTTAACTTCAGTGTCCTTGGTCATATCTGCCTGAAACTTCACATGTGTGTTAATGGTCCAGGCCTGAACATGTGACATGAGTTTCAATGATGGGCGTGCCCAAATGGCTTGGCCACGCCCTTTAAACATCAGCCCCTGCGGCACATTTCACCGACATGCACGAAAATTGGTACACATATGTATGACACCCAGACGCACAAATAAGCCTCTTGCACCCATTGGCCAAACCCAACAGGAAGTCAGCCATTTTGGATTTGGCGGCCATCTTTGGCGTTTTGCACGTGTTTGTATTTTAATGAACTCCTCCTACAGGATTAATAAAAACAGCTTCAAAATCACTGTGTGCCATCTAGACAAGGTTGTGATCAAAAGTTATAAAAAGATTACGCTCTTGCTGAAGGGTGTGGCCGTGACGTGGCGGCAAAGTTTGATGTCTCGCCATGAAACATGAAATTGCTATATCTTTACCATAAATGCTCCGATCTGCACCAAACTTCACATGCTTCATAATAGTCCTGCCCTGAACACGTCTACGTCCAGAAATTTTTGGAATTGTCATAGCGCCCCCTGCTAGCGACAAGAAATACCATGTTTTAGACTTTGAGGTGCTGCTCTGAGCACATTGACCATATTCATTCAAATTTGGTCAGAAAGGCCTTAACATGTTGGTAATGCTATATTGTGAAGACCATGATGTCTCGTCAAAGGGTGCCGCCCTGACAGCGCGGCGAAGGTTGATGTTTCGCCAAAACACAGGGAGTGGACATAACTTCAGTTTACTTAGTGGAATCTTCCTGAATCTTAATATGTTTGTCACTGGTCCCGCCCTGAGCATTTGATATTAATTTCATAAGTGGGCGTGGCTAAACAAACCCCTCCTCCTCAAATAATCCGATTGACTTCAAAAGTGGTGTGTACCATATAGATGAGTGTATGATCAAAAGTTATTAAAAGAATTGGTCAGCGTTCAACAGCGTGGCCGTGGCGTGGCGTCAACTTTTGACATCTCGCCATGAAACACGAAATTGCTATAACATGGGATTACATGGTCAAATCTGCTCCAAACTTCACAAGTATGATAAAAGTCCCGGCCTGAACACATCTGCATGACGCTCAGGAGTCATAGTCATAGCGCCACCTATTGGAGAGAGGAAATAACACCGCATTGCTTCCTACAGCGCCCAAAGGGGGTGAAAATTCAGCACCTCGTGTGCCAGTCGGCCTCTGGCCACAAGGTCATGACAGCCGCAGGCCCCGAATGGCGTGGGGGCTGCGGTCGCCAGCACCCCGAGTTGCGTGGGGGTGCGAGGGCCCGTTCAACGCTGCTTGCAGCTTTAATTATTTTTTTTTTTTTTCCCCTAAGATCGCATTTTTGTGGCCCTAAACATGCTCAAAAAGTCCCAGAATTTTGCACACTCGTCACGTCTGGTGAAAAATTTGATATTTTATGGTCAGTATAAATGGGCGTGGCAAAATGGCTCAACGGCGCCCCCTAACAGTTTTCAAAATCAAAGCCCCCTGCTTTAACTTTGCCCTAGGCGTACAAAATTTGGTACACATATGTATCATGTCGGGACGGACAAAAAAGCCTCTTGGAGCGACACCCTAAACCCAACAGGAAGTCGGCCATTTTGAATTTTTTTTTCACTTTTATGTCATTTTTGGCCATTTTCACACGTCGTATTTTAACGAACTCCTCCTACAGGATTAATCAGAACGGCTTCAAAATCGCTGTGTACCAACTAGACTACTTTGTCATCAAAAGTTATTAAAAGATCGCGCTATCGTTGAAGGGCGTGGACGTGAGGTGGCGGTGAATTTTGATGTCTCGCCATGAAAAACGAAATCGCTATAACTTTAGCATAAATGGTCCCATCTGCACCAAACTTCACCTGCTTGATAATAGCCCCGCCCTGAACACGTCTATATGAAAATATTCCATAAATGTCATAGCGCCCCCTATTGGCGACAGGAAATGACATGTTTTACAGTTTGAGGTGCTGCTCTGAGCACGTTGACCATATCTGACTCAAATTTGGTCAGTGAGGCCTTAAGACCTTGGTAATGCTATATTGTGAAGATCATGACGTATCATCAAACAGCGTTGGGCCCAGTGCGCGGCGAAGTTGATGTTTCGCCAAAACGCAGGAAAGTGGCCTTAACTTCAGTGTCCTTGGTCATATCTGCCTGAAACTTCATATGTCTGTTAATGGTCCAGGCCTGAACATGTGATATGAGTTTCGTTGATGGGCGTGGCCAAATGGCTTGGCCACGCCCTTTAAACATCAGCCCTGTGGCACATTTCACCGACATGCACGAAAATTGGTAAACATATGTATGACACCCAGACGCACAAAAAAGCCTCTTGGACCCATTGGCCAAACCCAACAGGAAGTCAGCCATTTTGCTTTTGGCGGCCATTTTTGCCGTTTTGCACGTGTTGTATTTTAACGAACTCCTCCTCCAGGGTTAATCAGAACAGCTTCAAAATCACTGTGTGCCATCTAGACAACGTTGTGATCAAAAGTTATTAAAAGATTATGCTCTTGTTGAAGGGCGTGGCTGTGAGGTGGCGGCGAATTTTGATGTCTCGCCATGAAACATGAAATTGCTATAACTTTAGCATAAATGGTCCAATCTGCACCAAACTTCACATGCTTGATAATAGTCCAGCCCTGAACACGTCTACATGCAGAAATTTTGTAATTGTCATAGCGCCCCCTGCTGGCGACAGGAAATGACATGTTTTACAGTTTGAGGTGCTGCTCTGAGCACGTTGACCATATCTGACTCAAATTTGGTCAGAAAGGCCTTAAGATGTTGGTAATGCTATATTGTGAAGACCATGATGTCTCGTCAAACGATGCCGCACTGACGGCGCGGCGAAGGTCGATGTTTCGCCAAAACACAGGAAGTGGACATAACTTCAGTTTACTTGGTGGAATCTTCCTGAACCTTAATATGTTTGTCACTGGTCCCGTTCTGAGCATATGATATTAATTTTGTAAGTGGGCGTGGCTAAACAAACCCCGCCTACACAACTTATCCGATTGACTTCAAAATTGGTGTGTACCATATAGGCTAGTTTGTCATTAAAATTTATTAAAAGTATTGGTCAGCGCTGAACAGTGTGGGTGTGGCATGGTGTTCAACTTTTGATGTCTCACCATGAAACACGAAATTGCTATAAAATGAGATTAAATGGTCAAATCTGCTTCAAACTTCACATGTATGATAATAATCCCGGCCTGAACACATCTGCATGATGCTCACCAGTCATAGTCATAGCGCCACCTAGTGGAGACAGAAAGTAACACCCACACTGCTTCCTACAACATCCAAAGGGGGTGAAAATTCAGCACCTCGTCTGCCAGTCAGCCTCTGGCCACAAGGTCACATTGGCACCAGACCCCGAGTGGCGTGGGGGCTGCGGTCGCCAGCACCTCGAGTTGCCGGCACCCCGAGTTGCGTAGGGGTGCGAGGGCCCGTTCAACGCTGCTTGCAGCTTTAATTAGGGCCCGAGCACCGTCCGGTGCGAGGACCCTATTGAAACTAAAGGAATTATTATTAGGGCCCGAGCACCGTCCGGTGCGAGGACCCTATTGAATTTCAAGGAATTAGGGCCCGAGCACCGTCCGGTGCGAGGACCCTATTGAATTTCAAGGAATTATTATTATTTTTTTTTTTTTCTTTTTCTTATTACGACAAAAATAAATCGCTTATTTGGGGGCTTTAACATATTCAAAAACTCACCAAATTTGGCGGTCGCATCAGTCGCGGTGAAAATTTAGTGTATTATGGTTTTCGGCGGTGGCCGCACCAAAATGGCTAGGCCACGCCCCTTAAACTGCGCTCTACTCGCTAGGTTTCACGGATCTCCACGAAAATTGGTACACATGTAGATCATGCCGAGACGCAAAAAAAAGTTCATAGGGACCCATAGGCTAAACCCAACAGGAAGGCGGCCATTTTGAATTTTGTGGTCATTTTTGGCGTTTTCCACGTTTTGCATTTTAACGAACTCCTCCTACAGGATTAATCAGAACGTCTTCAAAATCGCTGTGTACCAACTAGACTACTTTGTGATCAAAAGTTATTAAAAGATCGCTCTATCGTTGAAGGGCGTGGATGTGAGGTGGCGGCGAATTTTGATGTCTCGCCATGAAAAACGAAATTGCTATAACTTTAGCATAAATGCTCCGATCTGCACCAAACTTCACATGCTTCATAATAGTCCCGCCCTGAACATCTCTATATAAAAATATTCCATAAATGTCATAGTGCCCCCTACTGGCGACAGGAAATGACATGTTTTACAGTTTGAGGTGCTGCTCTGAGCACGTTGACCATATCTGACTCAAATTTGGTCAGTGAGGCCTTAAGACCTTGGTAATGCTATATTGTGAAGATCATGACGTATCCTCAAACGGCGTTACGCCCAGTGCGCGGCGAAGTCGCTGTTTCGCCAAAACACAGGAAAGTGGCCTTAACTTCACTGTCCTTGGTCATATCTGCCTGAAACTTCACATGTGTGTTAATGGTCCAGGCCTGAACATGTGATATGAGTTTCGTTGATGGGCGTGGCCAAATGGCTTGGCCACGCCCTTTCAACATCAGCCCCTCCGGCACATTTCACCAACATGCACGAAAATTGGTACACATATGTATGACACCCAGATGCAGAAAAAAGCCTCTTGGACCCATTGGCCAAACCCAACAGGAAGTCGGCCTTTTTGCTTTTGGCGGCCATTTTTGGCGTTTTGCACGTGTTGTATTTTAACGAACTCCTCCTACAGGGTTAATCAGAACGGCTTCAAAATCACTGTGTGCCATCTACACAACGTTGTGATCAAAAGTTATTAAAAGATTATGCTCTTGTTGAAGGGTGTGGCTGTGAGGTGGCGGCGAAGTTTGATGTCTCGCCATGAAACATGAAATTGCTATAACTTTACCATAAATGGTCCGATCTGCACCACACTTCACATGCTTGATAACAGTCCTGCCCTGAACACGTCTACATGCAGAAAATTTCTAATTGTCCTAGCGCCCCCTGCTGGTGACAGGAAATACCATGTTTTAGACTTTGAGGTGCTGCTCTGAGCACGTTGACTATATTCAACTCAAATTTGGTCAGAAAGGCCTTAAGATGTTGGTAATGCTATATTGTGAAGACCATGATGTCCCGTCAAACGGTCCTGCCCTGACGGCGCGGCGAAGGTCGATGTTTCGCCAAAACACAGAAAGTGGACATAAATTCAGTTTACTTAGTCGAATCTTCCTGAATCTTAATATGATTGTCACTGCTCCCGTCCTGAGCATATGATATTAATTTCGTAAGTGGGCGTGGCTAAACAAACTCCGCCCCCAGAACTGATCCGATTGACTTCAAAAGTGGTGTGTACCATATACACTAGTTTGTGATTAAAAGTTTTTAAAAGAATTGGTCAGCGTTGAACAGTGTGGGTGTGGCATGGCGTCGACTTTTGATGACTCGCCATGAAACACAAAATTGCTATAACATGGGATTAAATGGTCAAATCTGCTCCAAACTTCACATGTATGATAAAAGTCCTGGCCTGAACACATCTGCATGACGCTCAGGAGTCATAGTCATAGCGCCACCTAGTGGAGACAGGAAGTATCACCGCATTGCTTCCTACAGTGTCCAAAGGGGGTGAAAATTCAGCACCTCATGTGCCAGTCAGCCTCTGGCCACAAGGTCACGGCGGCCGCAGGCCCCGAATGGCATGGGGGCTGCGGTCGCCAGCACCCCGAGTTGCCGGCAGTCGAGTTGCGTGGGGGTGCGAGGGCCCGTTCAACGCTGCTTGCAGCTTTAATTATTTTTTTTTTTCTTTTTCTTATTACGACAAAAATAAATCGCTTATTTGGGGGCTTTAACATATTCAAAAAACTCACCAAATTTGGCAGTCGCATCAGTCGCGGTGAAAATTTACGTGTATTAGGGTTTTCGGCGGTGGCCGGGCCAAAATGGCTAGGCCACGCCCCTTAAACAGCGCCCTACTCGCTAGGTTTCACAGATCACCACGAAAATTGGTATACATGTAGATCATTCCGAGACGCAACAAAAAGATCATAGGGACCCATAGGCTAAACCCAACAGGAAGGCGGCCATTTTGAATTTCGTGGTCATTTTTGGCGTTTTCCACGTTTTGCATTTTAACGAACTCCTCCTACAGGATTAATCAGAACGGCTTCAAAATCGCTGTGTACCAACTAGACTACTTTGTGATCAAAAGTTATTAAAAGATCGCACTATCGTTGAAGGGTGTGGCCGTGAGGTGGCGGCGAATTTTGATGCCTCGCCATGAAAAACGAAATTGCTATAACTTTAGCATAAATGGTCCAATCTGCACCAAACTTCACATGTTTGATACTACTCCTGCCCTGAACACGTCTATATGAAAATATTCCATAAATGTCATAGCGCCCCCTACTGGCGACAGGAAATGACATGTTTTACAGTTTGAGGTGCTGCTCTGAGCACGTTGACCATATCTGACTCAAATTTGGTCAGTGAGGCCTTAAGACCTTGGTCATGCTATATTGTGAAGATCATGACGTATCGTCAAACGGCGTTGCGCCCAGAGTGCGGCCAAGTCCATGTTTCGCCAAAACGCAGGAAAGTGGCCTTAATTTCAGTGTCCTTGGTCATATCTGCCTGAAACTTCACATGTGTGTTAATGGTCCAGGCCTGAACATGTGATATGACTTTCAATGATGGGCGTGGCCAAATGGCTTGGCCACGCCCTTTAAACATCAGCCCCTGCGCCACATTTCACCGACATGCACGAAAATTGGTACACATATGTATGACACCCAGACGCACAAAAAAGCCTCTTGGACCTATTGGCCAAACCCAACAGGAAGTCGGCCATTTTGAATTTGACGGCCATTTTTGGCGTTTTGCACGTGTTGTATTTTAACGAACTCCTCCTACAGGATTAATCAGAACGGCTTCAAAATCACTATATGCCATCTAGACAACGTTGTGATCAAAAGTTATTAAAAGATTATGCTCTTGTTGAAGGGTGTGGCCGTGAGGTGGCGGCGAAGTTTGATGTCTCGCCATGAAACATGAACTTGCTATAACTTTACCATAAATGGTCCAATCTGCACCAAACTTGAAATGCTTGATAATTGTCCCACCCTGAACACGTCTACATGCAGAAATTTTGGAATTGTCATTGCGCCCCCTGATGGCGACAGGAAATACCATGTTTTAGACTTTGAGGTGCTGCTCTGAGCACGTTCACCATATTCAACTCAAATTTGGTCAGAAAGGCCTTAAGATGTTGGTAATGCTATATTGTGAAGACCATGATGTCTCGTCAAACGATGCTGCACTGACGGCGCGGTCGATGTTTCGCCAAAACACAGGAAGTGGACATAACTTCAGTTTACTTAGTGGAATCTTCCTGAATCTTAATATGTTTGTCATTGGTTCCGTCCTGAGCATATGATATTAATTTCGTAAGTGGGCGTGGCTAAACAAACTCCGCCTCCACAACTTATCCGATTGACTTCAAAACTGGTGTGTACCATATAGACTAGTTTGTGATTAAAAGTTATTAAAAGAATTGGTCAATGTAGAACAGTGTGGGTGTGGCATGGCATCGACTTTTGATGTCTCGCCATGAAACACGAAATTGCTATAACATGGGATTAGATGGTCAAATCTGCTCCAAACTTCACAAGTCTGATAAAAGTCCCGGCCTGAACACATCTACATGATGCTCACGAGTCATAGTCATAGCGCAACCTAGTGGAGACAGGAAATAACATGGCATTGCTTCCTACAGTGTCCAAAGGGGGTGACCATTCAGTACCTCGTCTGCCAGTCAGCCTCTGGCCACAAGGTCACATGGGCAGCAGACCCAAAGTGGCGTGGGGGCTGCAGTCGCCAGCACCCCGAGTTGCCGGCACCCCGAGTTGCGTGGGGGTGCGAGGGCCCGTTCAACGCTGCTTGCAGCTTTAATTCTTCTTATTATTTTTCCTAGAACTAAATCGCTTATTTGGGGGCTTTATCATTTTCAAAAAACTCACCAAATTTGGCGGTCGCATCAGTCGTGGTGAAAATTTACGTGTATTACGGTTGATGGCAGTAGGCGGTCCAAAATGGTTAGGCCACGCCCCTTAAACAGCAGCCCCTGCGGCTCGTTTAACCGACATGCACGAAAATCGGTACACCTATGTATGACACCCAGACGCACAAAAAAGTCTCTTGCACCCATAGGCTAAACTCAACAGGAAGTCGGCCATTTTGAATTTGACGGTCATTTTTGGCATTTTCCACGTGTCGTATTTTAACGAACTCCTCCTACAGGATTAATCAGAACGGCTTCAAAATCGCTGTGTAACATCTAAACTACCTTGTGATCAAAAGTTATTAAAAGATCTGGCACACATTGAGAGGGGAAACGGCTTTTTGGCGTCGAAGTTTGACGTCTCGCCATGTAACACGAAATTGCTATAACTTTAGCATTAATGGTCCGATCTGCACCAAACTTCACATGTTTGATAATAGTCCCGCCCTGAACACACGTATGTGACAAGATTCCATATTTGTCATACTGCCCCCAACTGGCGACAGGAAATTACATGTTTTACAGTTTGAGGTGCTGCTCTGAGCACGTTGCTCATATCTGACTCACATTTGGTCAGCAAGGCCTTAAGATGTTGGTAATGCTATATTGTGAAGATCGTGACTTTTGTCAAACAGCGTTACGCCCAGAGCGCGGCGAAGTCGATGTTTCGCCAAAACGCAGGAAAGTGGCCTTAACTTCAGTGTCCTTCATCATATCTGCCTGAAACTTCACATGAGTGTTAATGGTCCAGGCCTGAACATGTGATATGAGTTTCGTTGATGGGCGTGGCCAAATGCCTTGGCCACGCCCTTTAAACATCAGCCCCTGCGGCACGTTTTCACCGACATGTACAAAAATTGGTACACATATGTATGACACCCAGACGCACAAAAAAGCCTCTTGGACCCATTGGCCAAACCCAACAGGAAGTCAGCCATTTTGAATTTGGCGGCCATTTTTGCCGTTTTGCACATGTTGTATTTTAATGAACTCCTCCTACAGGATTAATCAGAACGGCTTCAAAATCACTATGTGCCATCTAGACAACGTTGTGATCAAAAGTTATTAAAAGATTATGCTCTTGTTGAAGGGTGTGGCTGTGAGGTGGCGGCGAAGTTTGATGTCTCGCCATGAAACATGAAATTACTATAACTTTACCATAAATGCTCCGATCTGCACAAAACTTCACATGCTTGATAACAGTCCTGCCCTGAACATGTCTACATGCAGAAAATTTCTAATTGACATAGCGCCCCCTGCTAGTGACAGGAAATACCATGTTTTAGACTTTGAGGTGCTGCTCTGAGCACGTTGACCATATTCAACTCAAATTTGGTCAGAAAGGGCTTAAGATGTTGGTAATGCTATATTGTCAAGACCATGATGTCTCGTCAAACGGTCCTGCCCTGACGGCGCGGCGAATGTCGATCTTTCGCCAAAACACAGGAAGTGGACATAACTTCAGTTTACATAGTCGAATCTTCCTGAATCTTAATATGTTTGTCACTGGTCCCGTCCTGAGCATATGATATTAATTTTGTAAGTGGGCGTGGCTAAACAAACTCCGCCTCCACAAACTGATCCGATTGACTGCAAAACTAGTGTGTACCATATAGACTAGTTTGTCATTAAAAGTTATTAAAAGAATTGGTCAGTGTAGAAGAGTGTGGGTGTGGGCATGGCATCGACTTTTTATGTCTCGCCATGAAACACGAAATTGCTATAACATGAGATTAAATGGTCAAATCTGCTCCAGACTTCACATGTATGATATAATCCCGGCCTGAACCAATCTGCATGATGCTCACGAGTCATAGTCATAGCGTAACCTAGTGGAGACAGGAAGTAACACCCGATGTGTACGAAGGGGGTGAAAATTCAGCAACTCCTCTGCAAGTCGGCCTCTGGCGGCATGGTCACGGCCACAGTGGGCCCCGAGTGGCACGGGGGCTGCGGTCGCCAGCACCCCGAGTTGTGCGGGGGTGCGAGGGCCCGTTCAACGCTGCTTGCAGCTTTAATTTACAATTGTAGTGCCAAGCCACAATCTCAGAAATTATTTGGCAATATGGTAGCATACATTACCATAATGTAACAAACATGTTAGGAGTTTCATTGTAAAATAGTTTTATGTATGTGTAACTATTGCACATGCAAATTGTGCATGCAAAACTGAGTATGGCCATGAACTACAGACAAGTAACAATAATAATGTAACAATTTAGACTGACACTAACTTCTGAGGATGCATTGTAAGTTGATCAGCTGTTCATAATTTCCTGTAATTTTTCTGTTAATGTAAAGTTCAGCCTGTTATCCTGAAAACAACTGCTCTGATTTCTTAGATTTCGGCTGGTTAGCTAACGTGAGGTTGGTGCTGTGTGTGCATTGAAATGTTGGTGTGAAAAAGTATTTTTTTGTGAATTTCTTTGAATGATTTTGAACTTTACTTGAATAATATTTTGTATTAATTTAACTTGTGTACTAATTTGTTAAGTGTTTTTAACCTGCTGTAATGTATTTTGAAACAGTCAACTAATCCTGTAAATCACAAAGCTTTATCTGCATGCAATAAACTTACAAATGTCAACAGCTGGTATTAAAGGATGACACGGTGTTTACATTACTCTCTGCTGAAGTCCCTTGAGCAACACAATAAAACCTGACCTCTGAGGACATACATGTGTATTGTGGTAGTGTGTATAAGCAACAGGGTGTGATATGTCAAAATAATTTGTTTGGTTTTCCTTGACAAGTGCTAAATCTTAAGTCTGAAATCATTTGATGTATTATTTACAATATTGCACTGGACATACACTCAAACTATATATTGCTCTTTTTTTAAATAAAACCTCACTTGTTATCTAATAATATCTAATTCAGAGATATAGAGATATTTGTAATATATGTGGTGTTATATGGGAATTTGAGACGAGACTACAAGGGAACTTGGTTGCAAGCAAATCTACTGTGGATCCAGTGTTTGATCTTTGAGCACAACCCTAGAAAGGCAATTTTGAAGGAGACCTAATTATTTTTGTTAGTGAATTGCCATTAGGGCCAAGTCTGTGCTCCAAATGTTTTGAATTGTGTTTGCAACATGTTGAGCAGGATAACTGAACACAACATAAAACCCATCTCAAACAACCCATTCATTCCACTTGTGGTGCGTTCAATAGCCAACCAGGTTACTGCTAGCTACCTGCAACTGCGAACAATTCTTTTTCTTCCCTCTGGCTGCACATACACTGAGCTGTACCGTGTCCCTGGCAAGCCATAACACATGTTAATAAAATATATAACACGGTAAAACTTTTTAACCACAAACATAGATGGAACGAGGAGGCCCCTGGTTTTGTTTAAAAACGTTGCTTAAACCATTTTGTCCTTGAACACACCGTATTCAGTCAGGGAAACGGAACAGATCGAATCGCGGCTAAAATAGCACTTCATAACGTATATAGTTATGTTGTTATGATGTGTCTTCGTTCACAGTAACAATAGATACGTCAAAGATATAGTTATTATGTAAAAAAATAAGTAGATAGATGTTTTCTAAACCCTAATGTCACAAACCTAACCCTAAGCGTAACCCTACCCCGGAAGTACGATAGAAGAACTACAATTTTTGAGGAGTTGCAATACATAGTGGTTTGCTGAATATGTATTTTGTAGTTCTAATATCTTTTCACCATTATTTGAAAAAGTGACCAGAAAAATTGCAAAATAATATTATGTTTTAGGTGTCTTAAAGCACACCTGTGTAGTCTAATTCAATCTTTCTGTTTGAGAAAAGGGTGAAATCATGTTTTTGAACCTACACAGTGGCGCCCCCTATTGGTTTGCCCTCGGGTATGGTAGTAGAGATCAAGAGCTTTCCAAAATGGTATATAGCATGTCTGTAGCACATTTTCTTGCTGCCCTGCAACCCTTCAAAAGGGGCTCAATTTCAAGGTTCAAAGGTCAACCCTTAGGTGCAGGAACTGCCCACAACTTTCATACTGACATATGTTACTCTCCAGGTCAAGACCTTTCAAATGATGTCCTAATTTTCATCCTACAACAAAGTTGAATTTTCATCTTGCTCCAAGACAAGGCCCTTTCAAATATACTTTCAAAGACCCTCTTTAGGGCCAAGCTGTATGAAATCTGTAAATCTAATTTTATGAAGAATTTAATGACCAAGTCTCTTGAAAATATTGATGTAGTTGTTATACAAAGTGTCTTTTTTCAATTTGGACCAGATTTGACCAAATTATCCCCATAAAAATGCATAATGTTTCTCACTGATATTTTCCCATAGACTTAACATGGCCATTTTGAGCCATTTCATTTCCTTCTCCTGGCTGCCAACATGGTCATACATGATCATGCTTATAGTACAATGTGGTGCCAATACCACTATGTGTACTGGAAACTTTTTGTACTCATATGTCTTTAATTGGCCATGCTATGAACTTTTCAATAGTTCCCAACGTGTCCCTTCCATAAAGTAACACTGCTGTACAAAGACTTCAGCACCTCCCCAAATCTTCCAGATAAGCATTGCATGTTCAGAATTCTGCTGTTTAAGTGTAATTTATGTGTAAGTTTTACTGATATATCTTAGAATTTTGATATGTCATGAGGTGTTTTACAAAAGCAATCAGAAGTGTGCCTGTGCCAAATAACAATAACATGCTATCCCTGGATAAGAATGATGAATTTAGACACGAAGTGTGATTATGCTTTTGTAACTACATAACGTGGAACTACAATATAGTTTAGCCTATGCACAGACAAAAATTCTTGAATATAATTTTTCTCATGGCAGAAAAAAACTGTCTGAAAAGAATCTTTAAAATATTTGTATCTAATGTTAATGACAACAAATCAATTTGTAGCATTAGTGCAACAGTTTTAATAAATCTAAAATACCCCCCCCCCCAAATGTTACCTATGAACATAAAACCTTGCTTATTTTTAGTTTTCTTTGTATGTAAAGGACACAAATCAGGACACAAGAATTCTTTTAACTTTTTTTTTATTGCAACATGCAAATGCATAAATGAGTCTTGCTGACTTCTAACAGAAAAAACTTATAAACAGAGAGGAAAACACGCTGAAAAAAAAACTGACCATAACTGAACAATTTTTTGCTGAATGAATGTAAAACAAAGGAAACCAAAAAGTCAAAAATCCAAATTAGTTCAGGTTGTCCCGTGGCACCCAAGAATCTTTCCATGTCATGTGGCTACAAGAAAGAGGATATGGGAAATATAGAAAAACATGATTAAAGGTTGCTTTGGCATGAAAGGATCATAAATGAATTTTCTATGGATGTAAACTTTCACAACAATATGTGACCACCAATCCAATTTTATGAAACATGTTCGTCAATATTGATCTTTGGCATTACATTTCCATTATTTTGATTATTTCAATATCACAACATTCACCATCTGTCAGTAATGTGTATATATGTGGGTGACCAGAAATGTTTGTCTTGCCAGTACTTCAGGGTATCCACAGAATTGTGGTAGGCACAAATCAAAAACTTGTGCAAAGAGATTCCCTCAAAGTGTCTCATGCACACACACACACACACACCCCACCAGAGGAATGATGTGCTGATGGGCAAACATTGCTGTTATTGCTGTAATTTTAGTCCCATCTGGCTTGTGCTAGAGGAGGCCTTCAACAGTTGGGCACAGAATTTGTAATGTTGCACGTATGGTGATGCTACATGCGTACCATTGTGGGCATGGTGTCCATTTGACTTTCACCTCCCTTTTCCCCTGAAAAATAACCAAGAGCCACAATGAATATATAAACCATATTCAATTATGAAATCTAACATAACAAGTCAAACATAATATTATAAATTTTATGTTATAGTAAATGCTGGGGATATGGTGATTTTAGATTCCCACTAAGTCTGTTGTCCCTCTCGTTGTGATCAGAATTAGTAGCTGCATTTAGCAATTTAAAAAAAAAAGGATTATCATGGCACTGGTAGATTGCAGTTTTACAGCAGTTTCCCTGAAAACCTGTATGAGCACCATTTTCCCACATTAACTCTAACATGTATACTCTATACGTAAAAAAAAAGTTGATTTTCTGATAAACAAAACTGCACAGCATTTACTTGAAAAACAGAACCATCACAAAAACAACTTAGATTTCGAGTTCTTCGTGAGATAATTTTGGAGTACGGGAAGCTCTCCATGTTGTTATGGTATTCACAGTCTGAAAGGGAGAATCAGTGCATGTCAGTTAAACACAAAAGAGCAAGTAATGAAATTGTTACAGCAGCTATTTACATAACGTGCCTGCACACACCCAATGTGTGGGCATTCCTCATTAGGGCTTGTTATGAGAAAATGAAGCCAACATGTTAAAGCACTATATTGGTCATATTGCATTTTCACACCAAATCATTTATGCATCTGCAAAAGAGAGTAATGTAATCTCAAAATCACAAAAAAGGAACCCAACCAAGATCAAACCTAATCACTAATTACATGTAAATTTTGGTAAAATTTTTAGTAAAGAGCAAAGACAGGTACAAGACCGCTGTACTTGAGTGAAAAAACTGATGTAACTGAAATAAATGATATTCAAAATAAAAAGGAAAATAATTTAAGTGAGTGTTACCTGTCGGTTTGACTGTGTTTCTTCTTTTGGTGCCACCTAGGGTATTGGGGAGAGAAAATGTCTGAGATGAAGCAAACTTTCAAAAGTTTCAGTGTTCAATATTTTAACAATCACGGACACGGCATACTTTGAAATAAAAGCCATAAGTCAACAATGCTATAAGTCTCTTCACAGCAAGAAATTAAACACGGCAATATGAAATGGATTTCAAGGACCTTTATTTATTTATTTATTTATTTGGATTGGAAGCCATACAAACCAGCACACTTCTATTTTTTTAAAAATATCTTTACTTTTAGTGACTCCACACTGAAACAACTAAGGGTCGTATTTTGATGAATGTTGATGTTCATAAGTTGGCACACATGGGTGTGTCCAAATTATTTTTGCTAATTTGGTGACCAGAGATAAAAGGCCATTCAGGGCACAGTGTGCTGTATTTGTCAAGAGGAGCAATATCCTATTTATAAGGTGGTGTTGGGGATGACCTTAGTTATGACCAATCAGATTTGCTCTTCTCATGCTCATTAAGAACTGTTACAACTAACAATGGCCCTATTTAGATGATGCACATGTACATGTTGCAAAGGCAGTGTGAACCAGCCTGTGTAGACACATCAAGTCTGAATAATGTGTTCTTTATATTGTAGGAAAATACTGGGACAATTGCTTTCTGACTCAAGACAGCAATGCATCAACAATACACCTAATTTTAGGACTAATACACCCATGGGCGCACAGAGGTACACAAGTTAAATTGCTACTTGTCTGCATTTACAGCTTTAAAAAGTGTTGGAAATAAGACTAGCAATAACAGGTAGGCATGCCGCGATTTTTGAAAAAATCGATTTAAATCGATTTTTTTAAATACGATTCGAATCGATTTAATTAAACCATGAATCGCGATGTGGCCTCCAGGCCAGCAGAGGGCGCACTCGAGTTAAACTACGTTCTTGTTCAACGTCACTATATGCGGCGCTACGTGTACGTGTGACGTGCTAGCGCCGCTCCAGCTACAACAGGAAGTCGGGGTGCGCAGCGTACCTATGCAGGTTACAAACAAACAGTGCAGCAGCCAGCGAGCAGAGAGCGAGCGAGAGAAAAGAAAAGCGTGAGTCATGGCGGGGGTCGAACTCGAAAGCGAGGTTGAAATTGCGGAGGCACCGAGCAATTTCAAGTCCGAAGTGTGGAAACATTTTGGCTTCCCAAAGACAGTAAATGAAAAAGGAGAAAAGATAATAGACAAGACAAACACAATATGCAAACTATGCAAGAAGTTGGTTCCCTACAAAAAAAATACAAGCAACATGTCGCAGCATGTCGACCGGCATCAAGGAAATTTGAAAAGCAATACTCACTGCTTTCCCCTGTAGCAAAAGCCTTCCTCTCCATACCAGCCACCTCTGTCCCTAGTGAAAGGGTCTTTTCAACAGCAGGGGATATTGTGAGTGCGCAGAGATCTCAGCTATTGCCTGAGAATGTAGATGTGCTGGTTTTCCTTAAAAAGAACATGTAAAAAAGAAAGAAAAAGGAGAACAGGGTGGCGAGGGGGCTAACTTGGCCAAGACTTGTTTATCTGAAAAGTTTTTATTTATCATTTATTTATTTTATCTGGGATGTTTTGCAATTCATTTTATTTTAAGAGAAAATATATTTTAAGTCATTCTTTATTTTTTTATTAGGAATTTATTTTAAATTGGTATTTTCATTTTTGTTCAGACAAAAATAAATATGCCTTAGTTTGTGCCTGGCTTATCTACCTCAGGAATTAAAAAAAGCATTCTCTGATACAGTATTGATTTGGAAAGAGTGTAAGAAAAGACAAGTTTTGTTATGTTTGTATAATGCCTTAGTTTATGCCTGGCTTAAAGTAGAGTTGACTTGTACTAAAGGAAAAAAAATCTTGATACTGTACTGATTTATTGAAAAGAAGGCAGTAGGCCTATTGTAAAAAAAAGAAAAAGAAAAAAACAAAAACAGGATTTGACAGATTTGAGAGTTGATAAAACAGTTTCCACTTTCCAGTCATTTGCTATGCAGGTATAAAGAGGATAAGAAAAAAACAGTATTGTAAAAAAAAAGAAGAGAACTGATACAATTTTTTTTGTCATTTGCTGCTAGTTCTAATCTACTGTATTGAAAAGAGCATAAGAGAAAACACTACAGTATTGTTAAAAAGGAAAAGGCTGGATTTGTGTAAGAGAAATAAAAAAAATAAAAAAAATCAGTCATTTGCCTGTAATTTAATTTTGTGTTGTACATGATTCGAATCGTGATTCGAATTGTATCGTGAACCCTGAATCGTGATTCGAATTGTATCGTGAGTTGAATGAATCGTGGCATGCCTAATAACAGGTGTGTTGCACTTTTAGCCACTTGATGCAGGAAAAAAGGTAGAGTCACATAATTCATGTATTACAAATTTTATTAATTGTTATTTATTATTTCAATAGCTTATTATTAATTATAGTAATTTATTAACCCTTTACATTATGTAATTTTTTATATGATTTTTTTGTCAGTATCATGTAGAGAATTACAATTAGCAACTCGTTATACACCTCTATGTTGTAGCTTATCTCTTGTCAGGTATCGTTTATGAAATCTTACCTGTATGCTTTTTTGGATGGCACACCTCAGTGGAGGACTGTGGGGCAGGGGATGCAGACAACGGGGGAGCTGAGAGTGCTGGTTCTGGAGCAGTAGTTGGTCAAAAAAGAATAGACAATAAATTGTACTTACGTGCTGGATTATTTAAGGGTAAGATTAAAAAAAAAAAACTAGTACGAAAAATCTATGTGAAAAGGGGTAGTGCAAACAAAAAAAAGGACATAAAGCTTCAGACCCAAATGAGCGTGAACAATTTAGTAAACAGTGATGCAATGCACCATTTCACGATCACCAGTCGATCCAATCTAACTCAATCTTTTCATTATGAATGAGAGCAGCCATACATGGTGTCCTAAGAACACGCCCCCCTTTAAGTGAAAACATACATTGTAAAAGCAAAGTCAGTCTGTGTCAAACTCTTCATCACAGATTAGTTCATGATGTTACTGAGTAAATGAAATATATACTAAATACGTCTGATGATCAAAGTGAATGGTGGTGGAACTAAATTTTTTATGGTAAACAAATATGGCTCCACCATAAAACAGCTGTTTTTAGAATGTAGACTGGTTCTACAGTTCTACAGTATAAAGGGAGTCTTCCTCAAACTCTGCCAGGGTTCTGCACAGTATCTTAGCTGTTCCTAGGATTGTGCCCTTCTGGACAGAGACCGCAGATGTTGTACTTTGAATTTGCTGGAGCCACTCTCCCACTTTGTGGGCAACAGGCCCCAGTACTTCGATCACTACTGGAACCACTGTTGCCTTTACTCCCCACATCTTCTCTAGCTCTTCTTTGAGCTCTTGGTATTTTTTGAGCTTCTGGTGTTCCTTCTTCCTGATGTCGCTGTCGCTCAGGATTGCTACATCTATCACACACACAGCCACTTGGTTATGGCGTCTCATGTACGCTATGCCTTTCACCCTGCTATTATGTGCTGGACCGTCTCAGGAGCATCTTTGCACAGCCTGCACCTGGGGTCCCGTCTGGTGTAGCAGACCCCTGCCTCTATTGATTTTGAACTAAGCGCCTGCTCTTGTGCTACAATGATTTGTGCCTCTGTGCTGTCTTTCAATCTAGCCTTTTCCAGACACAAGTAGGATGTCTTGGCATCTACAGCTCTAATTTCAGTGCTCAACCCTGTTTTGTCTAATGATAATAGATGAGCTTGGTTCCTTCCTTTACTTCTTAAAGGCTGGGGACTTACACACCCTGCTCAAGTATTAAAGTCTGAAGTGAGTCAAAAATGTGTTATGGTACAGAAATCTTCATTTGGTTCTTCTTACCACAAGGTGTAAGGACTATTGTGACTGTCCCAGCTTCATCTCTAGGTCCCTCTGGCTCCACTGGGGTAAGACTTTGGGTCTGCCCTGTTAAAAAAAGGGTATTTAGAATGTGCTCCTTTATACACGTACAAATGAGCACATACATACACATAATAGGGCAGAACAATATGGTAAAAAAAAAAAAAAAATCATATTTTCAATATTTTAACTGAAATTAAGATTGCAATATGTGATAATTTTTGCAATACAATTTTAAATTTTACTCAAAAAAAGAAACTATGAAAATTGTTGTGCTATAACATTTGTTAGGGTCTGTACCAAACAAATATTTCTTACATCTAAAGAACAAGAATATTAGGTCAGGTCATCTTTGCACGACTTAATTATAATTTTGTTTTCTCACACACTTTTTGTTTTTCAAGACACACATATTTCAGGCTTGGCTATTTAGATACTGCAATTTCCATAATATTGAAATTAATTTTGCTGCCCTAATATAATATAAAAACAAAAAAAACAAAAAAAACAAGAAGAACACAGACATCCTATATTTCTAGTCTTCTTAAAAGTATTGCAAAAGAGAGTAGATAGTTATGGAAATGTTAAAGATAATGTATTGTACAATTTATAGATCGTGGGAAAAACCTAAAAAAAAGGCTAATGTTATGTACGTGACCAAGTGTGTCATGCTGTCATGTTCAAAATATCCTCAAAGACAAGAGCACTCTTTACTATGCACTGAATCTTGCATGAACTATGATGATGGTGTCCCTGGATTGACTTCTGTTATGTCATTAGGGTGCACCAACCACAAAGACAATACTAATGTGGGACACACACACTATTCCCCACTGTTGCTTGTCTGTTATTGCTGAAGGAAATATAACTTCTGACGATAAATACTCTCAAGAACTTTGGAAAAGGAAGTGATTAGATTGAGAGCCTTTGAGACAATCACAGCTAATGACATCCTCCAATCACCCAGCCAAAGCATTCAGATGAAACGTCACTGCAAGCAGTGTGATTGAACCAGGAAGAGGGGGAAGATGACGAGGATAAAAGCTAAGCTAACCCTGCTTGCACATTTGGCTGTTCCTCTACCCACCTTACTTTTGTTTAATGTCCAGTTGCAGGAAAATAAAATGAACCAAACAACACTCAGGCTAACTTAACATGAAAACAAAAGGCTGCTGTGTCATGATCCTTACAGAGGCCTGGCTAAACAAAGACATCCTGGATGTAGTCATTGAATTACGCAGGTGAAAAGTGTTCCAGGCTGACAAAAAAGAAGCCAAAGTGAGTGGAAAATTTGCCCCAAATATTGTAAAACACATTATCTGCCTAGAGAACGCATTAGTGTGTTTTATTGCTGCGGTCTAAAGTTCACATGACAAAAGAACAAGATGGTGTTCTCATTGTGGCTGGTGATTTCAAGCAAACAAACATCAAAATTGGGCTCTGACAACAGTCTTTTTTAGGTAGAAGACTGGCAGATGTTTAGAGATGCTACGACCCAGGAGAGAATATACATCATCAGTGAAGTCTTATATCAGTAAATCTGTTGATGATGTGGCAAAAACAAAGAGTACAATCATTCCCCAAACAGAAATATGAGTGAAGCTGTTGAGCCTGATAACATCCTTGGCCATGTGATAAACGTAAAAATGTGCCAATCAGGTAGTAGATGTCATTACTGGCATCTTTGACATATCACTCTCACAGGAGAGTGCTCTAACCTGCTTCAAGACAGCCACCATCATCCCTGTGCTTACAAAAGTCTAGTCTAAATGACTACTGTCTTGTGGCTCTCACCAAAATTATGATGAAATACTTTAAGTAAACTTTCTCCTGCACAGAAGAACAGCATCCCAGCTAGTCTGGACCCTCCCTAGTTTGATCTAGAACCATCAGATATACACTGGATGCCCTCCAATCATTCCTCCCTCTCCTTCAGGCAAACAACTCTTGCTGACTGTCAGGTGTTATTAAGTCTTACCTTTATGTTTTTGTGGACAGCACAGCTCTGTGGAGAGCTGTGGGGGAGAGGATGCAGGGAGTGGGGGAGTGGACCCAGGAGACTCAGGAGCAGGAGCAGGAGCAGGTGCAGGAGCAGGGTCTAAGGTAAAGTTGGGCAAAAGAGAATGGAAAATAAATTGTACTTACTATACTGGAATACTTTCTTTTGGTTGAACAAAAGCTGGTAAGAAAAAATTTAAGTGACAAAAAGAGAGTGCTGAAGTAGACAAAAACAATATTGTTATCTTGACACAGCTGTTCTTTCGTGACATCTGACAACTGAAAGAAAACCTCTGGCAGTCTACAATTAAAGCCATATGCATTTAACAGGGGATGGAGCCTCCATATCAACTGAAGAAAGTATCTATTTGTTTATTTAAAAATGATCCCCATTAACTAGTGCACAACACTTTCCTAAGGTCCATGTAGTGATGTGATTTACCCTTTTTCTCATAACCAGTAGACCCAATCACCTTTCTGCTTTTCTCCGAGGTGTGGTCGAGCCTGAGTCTCAGCTCATGGCTGTGCCTGTTTGTACTGTCAGCTATCTGCCTGATTTTACTGTTTTATCTTCAATTTCAGCTGGATAAGAGTATGTTTTACTTAATACTACCTCTGGTATTGATGAAAACCCAACATTTACAAATTTTAATGCTTCATAATAAAAGCTTTTAGAAATCAAAGTAATCATGTCCGGGTTTTCAAGATGGCGGCGTGAAGGAGAGTCGTGTTCGGAGGGGCTGGTGCGCTAATTCGCTAATTTTTCTCATTTAACCCTGCAAAAGTAGCATTCCAACTTCTTAATGGTTCACTAGTCTAACATGAACATTGACAGTTATTTTCTGAGACAGTCCGACGCCATGCCACGTAAGAAAAATCAAGCTGTTGACGATGTTGAGCATAGCCAACAGGCGAGCGGTGCACACGCTGAAGCTAGCACTATAACCGACACTGGAGCAGATGCTAGCTTACTGGCACTTCGTGAAGCTGTGGGTGAAATTACGGCCAACATCTCCAGAGTTATCGACGAAAAGCTAAGCCCACTGTCAGAGCTTTTAAAAAGTCACGGGGAGAAGCTCGCCAGTCATGATAAGCGCATAACCGAAGCCGAGCAGAGGATTTCGGCGCTGGAGGATACCACAGACCCGGTCGACGGGAAAATGAAAGCGCTGGAAAAGATGGTGTGTGAATTAAGTGAACGGGCTGACGACCTGGAAAACAGGGGCCGACGTAAAAACATCCGTATCGTCGGACTCCCAGAAGAGGCTGAGGGAGAAGACCCGACTCAATTCTTCGAGACCTGGCTCCCTGAAATCCTTCACATTGAAACGAAATCGGGTCGAGTGAAGTTGGAGAGAGCACACCGCTCACTGGCCCCCAAGCCCCCCTCCACCCAGAGACCACGGCCGGTGCTGGTTAGGTTCCATAATTATCAAGATAAACAGCGGGTGATGAACGCGGCGTGGGAGATGGGACGGAAAAATCAAGTGCTGAAGTATGAAGACGCGACGGTGATGATATTTCAGGACTTTTCTGCATCCGTTCTCCGCAGGAGAAAGGGATATGATGACGTGAAGAAACAGCTGAGAGCACTGGGCGCTGACTACAGGCAAATCTACCCTGCGTCTCTGAGAGTCACCTGTCGCGGATCCACCAAGGTGTTCCACGACCCAGCTGCGGTGGAGAAATACATCCAGTCACTGAGGGAGACCCTCCGCGACGATGTATGAACAATACTCTGTAAGTCTTTTATGCTGAACAGCGGATTAGTCGGACTTTTACTATGTGTTACAGTTAAACAGAGGATATATTTTGCACTTTATCTGGAGCACTGAAACTGTTAGCTTTGCAGGTTCACTATAAGCAATGCTTCCCGACCTCCCGGATAGATATCTTTCTTTTGTTGCTAGAGAACCCTGTCACTCGAGCTCCCCTAAGTTTAGGAGAAGGACAGTGTTTACGTTTTATGCCAATGTCAGGCAAGGTGTGCTCTAGATGGGCTGTTTTTTGTTATAATTGTTATAGTGTTATGTTCTGTTATGTTCTGGTTCCATTTGGCTCACCCTGTTACAGATTATTTTACGGGCGATATATGTTTGGGCATTATTTTAATTTATAGTCAGTAACTATGTCAGCTTTAAAGCTATGCACCTGGAATGTGAACGGTGTTCACACACCTGTCAAACGGAAAAAGATCCTAACCTATCTTAAAAGGGAATGTGTTGACATAGCACTTTTGCAAGAAACGCACTTAAATGATAGTGAACATTTGAAATTACAACAAGGAGGTTTTGGACAGGTTTATTTTTCATCTTTTACTTCAAGGAGTAGAGGTGTGGCCATCTTAATCCAGAGAAATTTACCATTCAAACTTCTGAACTGTATAAAAGATACAGCAGGTTGTTACGTGATAGTGAGAGGTGTACTTTATGGGAAGAAATTGCTATAATGAATATTTACAACCCACCTGGATACCCAAGTGATCTTCTGACTACTTCTTTCTCTAAAGTGATAGATCTTAATGTTAGAAACACGTTTATTGGAGGAGATTTTAATTGTCATTTAAATCCCATTATGGATAAATCTCCACCTGGAAAACCATCTCTTTCACCTCATGCTAAAATCGTCTCAGCACTCTGTGAGGACCTTGACTATATAGATGTATGGAGAGCCCAACATGTGGTTGAGAAAGAATATACTTTTTTTTCAAATGTGTACAAATCCTATACTAGGATTGATTATTTCTTCCTTCCAAGAATTATGCTGCAGTCAGTTACCTCTAGTTCTATAGGAAATATAGTTATCTCTGATCATGCTGCTGTGTCCATATACTATAATTTAAGGAACCAGTCAACCAAACTAGACACTGGAAGTTCAATTCTTCTATTCTAACAGACCATAAATTCATATCTTACTTTAGAGAGGAGTTTCAGTCTTTTCTATCTGTTAATTCAGCCTCTACCAATGACCCCTCATTGCTGTGGGAAACATCTAAAGCCTTTTCAAGAGGTCTTATTATATCTTATATGTCCACTAAGAGGCGAAGGCAGGACGAACAAAGAAAAATCTTAGAGTCCAAACTGAAACATGCTGAGAAAGAATATGTTAAGAACTCATCTGTACAGAAGCTTAAAGAGATTTCTGCACTTAGATGCACTTTGAACTTACTGTTAACAAAAGATGCAGAAGGTAAAATCAGACTTGCTAGACAAAAAATGTACGAACATGGAGATAAAGCAGGGAGATATTTATCATATCTGACGAAGAAAAAAGCAGATTCCCATGTTATTTCCTCAATTATAGACAGCTTGGGTAAACAGGCTTTTGACGCCATAACCATTAACAATACATTTAAAAATTTCTATGAAAATTTGTATAAATCTGAACTACAAACTGATGTCACTGAAAAAATGGATACTTTTTTTTCTTCTCTTAACTTTCCTAGTTTATCTGTGGACCAGAAAACATCCCTCCAAGCTCCTATATCTAGGAAGGAAGTCCTTGATGCTATTAAAGGGTTACAATCTGGTAAAGCTCCAGGTCCGGATGGACTCAGTAGTGAATTCTACAAAGAGTTCCATGATTTATTGATTGAACCTCTTCTAAACATGTTTAATGACTCCTTTAAGAAAGGCATTTTACCGCAGTCTCTGAGAGAGGCACATATATCTCTAATTTTGAAAAAGGGTAAAACCCCAGACGACTGTGCCTCATATAGGCCCATCTCTTTATTAAATGCTGATTTGAAACTCCTCTCTAAAATATTAGCAACAAGACTAGAAAGCTTACTTCCTATTCTTATAAATGATGACCAAACTGGATTTATCAAAGGTCGCAATTCATATAATAATATGCGCAGATTACTAAATATAATCCAAGTTTTTAGACAGCGGTCTTTGAATGGTCTGGTGCTTTCTCTAGACGCCGAAAAGGCATTCGACCGTGTCGAGATGCCATATTTGTTTTATGTACTGCACAAATTTGGCCTGGGCGAAAAATTCATAAATTGGATAAAGTTACTTTATACAAATCCCCTCTCAGCAGTGCTTACAAATGGGCTGTGTTCTTCTAACTTCCAAATTTTAAGAGGTACAAGGCAAGGATGCCCTCTATCGCCCTTGCTCTTTGCCCTGGCAATTGAGCCTCTCGCCGAGGCAATCAGGACAAATGAAAACATACATGGTCTCACCATTGACCCGAGGCAACACAAGATTACTTTATATGCTGATGATGTCTTGATTGTTTTGACTGAGCCTGAGATATCTACCCCAGCTCTTATTGAGACCATTAATATGTTTAGTGCTTTTTCCGGCTACAGAATAAATTTCAGTAAATCGGAAGTAATGCCATTAGGTAGTCTGATACAAGTACCTAAAACTCCATCTCCATTTCCTTTTAAATGGTCACCAGAAGGCTTTGTATATCTGGGAATACGTATAACACCCTCCTTTGACCAACTATATAAAGCAAACTTCCCACCCATATTCGAGCGTATAAGGTTGGACCTTGAGAGATGGAACACACTTCCAATTTCTTGGTTAGGCCGTGTTGCACTGCTGAAAATGAACATCCTCCCCAGGTTACTTTACCCAATGCAAATGATCCCAATTATGTTCCTTCATAAGACCATCAAACAGCTAAATAGTTGGTTTAGTTCCTTTATATGGTCTAAGAAGAAGCCACGCCTAAAAATAGCAACGTTATGTCTGTCTTCCACGGAAGGAGGTGTTGACTTCCCAGACATTAGAAAATTCCAGCTTAGTGTTCATCTGCGTACTATAGCTGACTGGATGTGTGGTAAGTCCACATCTCTCTGGTTGGATGTAGAAAGTTCAATGTCCAAATACCCTTTGAGTAATCTTTTGTTTGTTAGGAAAAGTACATTGAAGTCTGCTTGTATTAACCCAATTACAATCTCCACAGTCAAAGCATGGCATGCCATTAGAAAATTGGAGGGCAGATTTCAATTCACCTCTGTCTTTACTCCAATATGTGATAATCCTGATTTCCCTCCTGGAGTGATGGACAATAACTTCCGGATTTGGGTGAATAAAGGAATATCCTCTTTACATAAACTACTGGAAGGCTCTACCATGATGTCTTTTAGTCAGTTGAAAAAGAAATATGACATCCAACAACAGGATTTCTTTCGATATCTGCAAGTAAGAAACTTCGTTACAAAGGATACCACAATCCTCCAGTGTCAAAATATTTCACATGTAGAGAGACAGCTCTTTTTACAGAAATCTGGCAGGTCTATCAGCGCATTCTATAATATCCTTAAGGGATATAACACCACAAACACCTATTCTCTGAAAAGTTTATGGGAAAAAGAACTAAATGTTAATATAACAGACGATGGCTGGAGTGATGCTTGGAAGAGTGCAAAAACACTGAGTGTTTGTAATCGAATGAGAGCCATGCAATTGAAACTTCTACATAGGGTCCATATATCTCCCTCACATCGACATAAATTCAACCCCAATTCATCTCCACTGTGCCCCAAGTGTAAAATAGAAACTGGTAGTCTTACACATTGTCTGTGGTATTGTAGAAAAATACAGCAATTTTGGCAGGTCATTGGGCAGGAAATTAATAAGATCCTATGTATCAACAGAAACAACAACCCTCTATATTTGCTACTTGGCATACCAGATTTGTCCATTACTGATAAATTTAAAAGAAAACTTCAACAGACACTCACTTTCTGTGCTAGAAAGTGTATTCTCCTAAATTGGATAATGGATAAAGCCCCATCCAAGGTTCAATGGCAAAGGGTGACACTTGAATATGTTGCTTTGGACTACCTGACGTGTAAATTACACAGCAAAGATGATGTTTTTCGTAAAACATGGGAACCCTTTCTGTCATATATTGGTTTGAATATTTCTACCATTCTTGCAAGAGGGTTTGTAACATAGCTGAGAATGCTCTGCCTTGTATAAGACACCTTACCGCTTAATTGATAAGTTTTTGTTTCTGTGTACCTTTCTTTGATCATGTGAATGTATCATACATGGCAGTGTACACTTGGTTTATTTTACCTGCTTATTCTATTTGTATAGAATGACTTATGAATCTCTCGCCCATATAAAGTTAAATTTAAATCTAAATCTGAATTTAAATGTGTTTGAGAGCCAAATGTATGTATGTTTGTTTTGTCATATGTGTTTTTGTTTTATCCCTTGAAAATTTAATAAACATATATTTAAAAAAAAAAGTAATCATGTCCTTTTATTGTGAGGAATTTATAGGGAGTTAAATGTTTATCCATCATTTAGCCGCTGGACTGTGTAAGTAATCAGTAATCAAAAGGCTGCAACTCTAATATAATGTGCTAATGCACCAAGTCAAACTAGGCCAAGCAGCACATGAGAGGGGATGGAATAGGGGGAAAAGAGTCATAGAGGTTACCAGCACAGGTGATAAACATTCATTGCCTTAGCCATAAAGGGGATAAAGTAACATGTACACCTGGGAGTCATGTTTACATCAGCCCTAAATGGAGCTGGATGTGATAATACCTGTGACCACTGCAGAGCTATCTGTCCCTCGAATGAATGCTGATTGTACCCTTTACCATTTAATACAAAAGCCAGATGTTAGCAGGTGTTAGTGGTTGTTTTTGTCGTAAATATAATTATTGAGTGTGGTCTAGACCTACTCTATATGTAAAGTGTCTTGAAACAACTTTGTTGTGAATTGGCGCTATATAAATAAAATTTGATTTGATTTGATTTGATTTGTTCCATGTAAAAGAGCTCTATACACACTGCTGAAGCTGTAAAGTCTGAAATGGTCCCCGGATGTTGTATGGTACAGAAATATTCATGTAGTCCTCCTTACCACAAGGTGTTGAAAAGACAGTGACCATTCCATCTTCCTCCACTTCCTCGGGTTCCACCTGAGTGGAAGTTTGGGACAACTTCTGTCTTTTTAAAATCACTGTTTCAAAAAGAGTAATCTTAGTTAATGCTGTATTGTGAGTTATGGTCATTGAAGTGCACTGAATAAATATTTGCATTAATACAGTTTCACAAGTGGGGTGAGAACATGTGAGTGAATTTGAGCATGTTGTTCATCAATATCATTGCGAATAAAGGCATGCCTTCAATGATTTCTTGAGATTAAGTAAAGGTTGAATGAATTAAATGAAGAAAACTCTCTAGTAGAGACTTATTTTTTGAGCGAGAGCCTTTAACCTTTTCCTGTACATTATATGAGGGAATTTGCTGATGCTGTCTCAGTTTAAGACATTTCTTCATCACTGATGAAAAACAGAATTACATATATACAGACAGTGACCTCTGAAAATATTGAAAATATATTGTCTACACATGCACTCATTAATGTGGGCACACATACACCTGGCCAAAAAAAAAGTCGCCACCAAAAAAAAAGGTCATACACTCTAATATTTCGTTGGACCGCCTTTAGCTTTGATTACGGCACGCATTCGCTGTGGCATTGTTTCGATAAGCTTCTGCAATGTCACAAGATTTATTTCCATCCAGTGTTGCATTAATTTTTCACCAAGATCTTGCATTGATGATGGTAGAGTCTGACCGCTGCGCAAAGCCTTCTCCAGCACATCCCAAAGATTCTCAATGGGGTTAAGGTCTGGACTCTGTGGTGGCCAATCCATGTGTGAAAATGATGTCTCATGCTCCCTGAACCAGTCTTTCACAATTTGAGCCCGATGAATCCTGGCATTGTCATCTTGGAATATGCCTGTGCCATCAGGGAAGAAAAAATCCTTTGATGGAATAACCTGCTCATTCAGTATATTCAGGTAGTCAGCTGACCTCATTCTTTGAGCACATACTGTTGCTGAACCTAGACCTGACCAACTGCAGCAACCCCAGATCATAGCACTGCCCCCACAGGCTTGTACAGTAGGCACTAGCTATGATGGGTGCATCACTTCATCTGCCTCTCTTCTTACCCTGATGCGCCCATCACTCTGGAACAGGGTAAATCTGGACTCATCAGACCACATGACCTTCTTCCATTGCTCCAGAGTCCAATCTTTATGCTCCTTAGCAAATTGAAGCCTTTTTTTTCCGGTTAGCCTCACTGATTAGTGGTTTTCTTAAGGCTACACAGCTGTTCAGTCCCAATCCCTTGAGTTCCTTTCGCATTGTGCGTGTGGAAATGCTCTTACTTTCACTATTAAACATAGCCCTGAGTTCTACTGTTGTTTTTCTTCGATTTGATCTCACCAAACGTTTAAGTGATCGCCGATCACGATCATTCAGGATTTTTTTCCGGCCACATTTCTTCCTCGAAGACGATGGGTCCCCACTATCCTTCCAGTTTTTAATAATGCGTTGGACAGTTCTTAACCCAATTTTAGTAGTTTCTGCAATCTCCTTAGATGTTTTCTCTGCTTGATGCATGCCAATGATTTGACCCTTCTCAAACAGACTAACATCTTTTCCACGACCACGGGATGTGTCTTTTGACATGGTTGTTTAGGAAATGAGAAGCAACTCATTGCACCAGTTGGGGTTAAATAACTTGTTGCCAGCTGAAAGATAATCGCCCATGCAGTAATTATCCAATAGGAGGCTCGTACCTATTTGCTTAGTTAAATCCAGGTGGCGACTTTTTTTTTTGGCCGGGCAGTGTACATAATGACACATATAGACTTTCTATATAACTCATCTTCATGAAACTGTACTGGACTAAATCGTAGAACTGTAGAATTGTGGTTTCTGTGGCTTGGCTGGCCTTGTTTACAACTTAGTGGAATAACAATCTGACTTAAACTATGTTCACAAGATGATTATCAGCGTAATGGTTTTAGTCTAGTTGTTAAAAATTGGAAACAAGCAAAGAGAGAGTCTAACGAAATTGGTCAACTTTCCAGGCTCTCAGCCATCATTACATAACTATCAAATTCAACTTATGTGATGTGTTTTGACCTACTTTTCCCAGTTTGTCCTTGGCCCAAACAATGTCTGTGACTAACTAACATCAATATATTTATATGGTTGAATTTGTGCCTTGTTGATGATAGAAACCCGGGCCTCAGATATAAATGAAGCATATACACAAAACTGGGCTCAAATGATACGTGCACCACCCTGCAAATGTAACCCTTGCCAACAGCTGATTTGGAAGAATTTTAAAATAGTGATGCAAATGGTAAAGATAGGCTAATGAATGATGAAATAACGAATAACATCACAATCACTATTAATGAGATTAATACTCATCAAGCTATTGACACACTAAGGATGTCTTTTCAATACCCCCTTGACTTTAAAGTCCAGACAATTGTTCTGTCAAATATTATTCTTTTTTATGAGGCAGCAGGAGTGTAGATGTCCCTCTTATTTGGTCTGGTCCTCTAATTATGTTGAAAGAGCTATTTCTGTGAGATTCTAAATTGTAAAATTGAACAAACAAAAAACAGGAATAAACAAGAGAACAAAAAACATTCTGTAAACTAACCTTTTAGGAGGCCCTCATACAAGCTTTGGATGGTCTTCACCGTCTCCTTTTCCTGCTCCGTGACAACATCCAGGCCACTGAGGCAATCACAGGAAACGATGTTTTTATTTTTGGGATGGCTGAATAAAAAAAGAGGGTTGTTTCCTGCAACCTTGAACTTGTGAATCTGCAAAAAAATTAGGAACACAATCAAAATGGATGAACTATAAAACAATTTATGGTGATAACACTGTATCATGTCCCCGATCTGGTAAAAAAAAAAAAAAAATTGGCATAACAACTGTAATAAACAGTGGTCCACAGATAATAAAGATATGGTTTATTAAGAATCAAATGAGGGGCTCATAAGAAGTGTAAAAAAAGATGTTTAGGCAAAATCGAAATTTTATCAGAATTATATGACCATCGGAGTGCCCCTTTAGCTCACTTGGTAGAGCATGCATGCCATGTACTGAGGCTGTCAGTCCTCTGCAGCAGCCGCTGATTTGACTATTGCCTGTGGCGTATTTGTTGTGTGTTGTCCCCTCTTGTTCTACCCCCGTCCTGTCGTGTCTTCAGCTGTCACTATTAAATAAAGGCTAAAAAAATGCTCAAAAAGTAATTTCAAAAAAGGATTGTGACTATAAAGTCAGATTTATCAAAACTTCACAGATCTTCTTGCTATATTAGTAGAAACATATATGTCTTCATTCATTGAGTATGTGTGACTGCATATCCTTGAAGGGTCACGGGGGGCTGGAGCCTATCCCAGCTAACAAGGGGTGATAGGCAGGGTGTACCCAGCTCATCTCGGGGATGACACACCTGATTTAGTGTCGCCAATTAACTTAATTAACCTGTATGTCTTTGGACTGTAGGAGGAAGCCGAAGAATCCATACAGAACCCACACAAACATAGGGAGAACATCTGCAAAACTGCACACAAAGGCAGTGGCCTATTTGAAGACAATGGTCCCTATTTGCCACACACAAAATTTTGTGAGAATCAGGTGTATAGCCTTAGGAGAAAAATTGATGAACAATTCCCATGTTTTAAATTGATGATATTATTGGATCATTTCAACAACATTAACATGAGTGCTAGACATGCAATTTCAAATGTCACATTTTGTTACCAGATGTGAAATTATATGATATATTCTGAGGGATCTTAAATTCATCACTCTCATCACTCTCAGCTGTGTATGATAATTGGTTTATCTCTGATATGTAATGTTAGCTTGTGTAAAAAAGTGTGCAAGTTGGCAAGTCCTAACAGAGGTGGGATAGAGAATGAAAAAAGAGCTTACCAGAATCTGGGCGCTCTCCACCAGTTTGTGGGCATTATGCCCTTTCTTCAGTTTTTGAGCCCACTCTGCAGTGAGCTTGGTCTTGATATTATTTATTCGCTCTTTCAGGGGTTGTTGGGCCCCACAAATTTTGCATGTCTTGCATGCAACACGAATGTGTTGCATGCAAGATGTGCAGGTCTTCATAGTTGAGCCTGGCATACTGACTGAAAGGGAAAAAAGAAAAGAGCATTAGCTTACACCAAACATACATGAGGGAAAAAAGCATTTCGATTATTATAATTATTATTCTGTTACTCTTTCTATTAGTAACTAATTGGCCGATGATGCTCAGTTTGACACGATCTAGGAGATTAAGTATAGAGTAAAATATGTGAGGGAAACTGTCAAAAACAAGGTTGGTATTAAACACATGGTTGATATTGCTCGACTGGGCAAGTGGTAAAAACAAATCAAATTATTGAACTGTTTTGATAATCAATCTATCGTTAAGGTAAATGTCAATGCAAGATTAAAATGACTATTTATCGTCAAGTAACCAGACATTAGCCGTTAGCATCAGATCTGATGTGGGATTACGGGATTACTATCTAAGTAATGTTGGTATTTAGGGTGTTTTGTGCTAGAAAAGTTTGAATATGAAAACAATTACGTTATATAATGTGTAAAACTTAATATATATACACAATATAATATATATGAAATAGACTTACCACGGGAACAACTGAGATTCTCCAAACGATATCGTCGACTTTCGGTCGTTCAACGATTTATTTGATGTCATGGACGTACTACAGTACCCACAATCCTAAGAGTAAGGTCTGTGATTGGCGGGACGCGCTGTTACCATGGAAATGCTCTCCGACCCTGAGAAAAGGTAGTTCCGCTGGCAGGCCAGCTAGTGAGATAGCTGCCACTAATCTTCGCGGACGTTTGGCTCACTTGGTAGAGCATCCGCCTCATGCAAGGAGTCCTCTACAGTGACCGCTGGTTCGAGTCTCATCTGTGGTCTTTTGCTGCGTGTCATCCCATCTCTCTCTGCCCTGTTTCCTGTCTTCTCCTCAGCTGTCACTGTCCAATAAAGGCAGAAATGGCCAAAAAAATAACTTAAAAAAAAAAAGAATATTATTAAATACATAAGAAACACGAACCGATCACTTACTTTATCATGAAAGACACTACAGTAACGGCAAAAGTGGCATTTAAGAAGCAGCGGTATCTTTTGCAATGGATTGTGGGATGTGTAGTTTTTTCCGTGTTCAAAAAATAATTATGAACAAAGTCTTGTATGTTTATGTTTTCACAGTTTTTCCATCCCTTTTTCAGCCGAATGAAATGGTTTTATGGTCACAGTTCATCTCATAGTTGGTTGATTTGGTTCCAGGTGTAAACTCTTCATAAAATGATTTTCTGAAATGTCAATTGAGTTAGTGAATGGGAAATACGGCAGGGAGCCAACGTGTCACGTGACCACAGCCTCCTGACTCACGATTGCGTCGGATATATACGAATTATAGTGCATTAATTTTCGTATGTTTAAGTACGAAATGTAAATGAGAACAGCCTGCCATGGGTAACCTTTTTTTTATGTTGTTAACTGTTTCTTTGTTTTAGTTTTTTAATAAAAAAATAAAAATAAACAATAAACAATTTGTTTTTAATAAATAAACAACTAAAGAAGGTGTGCCAAAAAGAAAAACTAAAAGGACAACGTTTCGACCCTACACTGGGTCTTCCTCAGGTCCCAAAAGGCACACTACAAACTCACTATGCTGTCTAGAATGGCTGGAGAGAATGGCAAGAGAGATGTTGCCTGCTCAAGAGCCAAGCTGCAAATGAGCTTTCTCCCTTGAGCACCTGCTTATATAGCCTCTCTTGTGTTCTGTTTTAATCTTTAGAATGCTTATTGTATTATGTGTGTCTCGGGGCCCCCCCTTCAGTCTCCACTACATTGGATCAGTCCATCTTACTGTGCCTGTGCAGAAAGGCTCCAGGAAGACAGCAGCAAAACATATGAAAACAAATGGCGCAAAGAGACGAGACGAGAAGAGAAGAGGAGAGAAAAGAAAAGAAAAGAAAAAGATAAAGATGAAAACAAGCTACCCCAGCGGTGCTGAAAAGAGGAGAAAGAAGGAGGAAAGCAGAAAGCTGCTCTCAAAGTTACCTAAAGTGACTACCTTCTTCACTTCGGCAGCGGCTAGCAGCAGCAGCAGCAACCCACAACCGGCAGCAAGTGCAACGATGACGTCGACACCTGTTGGGGAGGGTCCGTCGTGTGGAGATGAACAACGAGTGAGAATCAAAACTGTCGAAGGGGTGATTTTTTCCCCCCGATATTGATAAGTATTTCTTTATCCCATTGAAGACGGGAAAGCTTATGAGTCATTTTGAAGTAAGCTTTGAATTGCGTTTCTATTTGCTACAGAGGATGAGAAATCAATTTGGCTTTTGTTTTTTTTGTGTTGAATTTCCAGGAAAACTTCAGGCTTTGGGGGGTCTTTCTAAAATCACCCATAGGTTTTACAGGTAATTTTGGCAGGTGTTTTTAGTCCTTAATGTGTTAAGTTATGCATTCAAAACAATAGAAACTATGTAACTTAAGGAAGTTATTAACAACTACTCACTCTGCATTAAAATGATCCCTGTCAGTGTTATAGCTTTGTATTAATATTGCTTTAATGTGTGTTATCATTTACTGCTGTAGATGTTTAAGGTTGAGCTAATTTTAAATTAATTCATTTACTGTTGGGCAGTTTAAGCAGTTGTCAGATATTTGTAGCATCACTAGTCTTTCCTGTGACATGCAGCCTGTTTTCAGCCTTGTCATGATGCATTTTCCAGCTGGCCCAAGACGATTTTTTAAAGAGTTTTGGCTTAAGAAGTCACCCCTCAAAGGAAGACTCTTTCAGTTTATCACAAATATTAGCATTAAATCATCATTTTGGGGGTACATGGTTTCCACTGAGCAGGAAGGGTTTGAAATATGTAACCAGCAACGTAAATAATGTACAGTAGTGGAGTAGAAAGTGCAGTATTTGCCAGAAGAAGAAGAAAAAAGACAAGGACAAAAGGGAGAGAAATACAAAGACTGTGAGAAAAAGACAGGAAGAGAAAAAGAAGAAGAAAGAAAAAAGGGAGAGGAAGACAACGAGTAAAAGGAACAGAAGTAAAAAGGGAGAGAGACAATGTGAAAAAGGGACAGGAAGAGAGGGACAAAAGGTAAAACAAATAATGCATGTGTATTCTGTTAAAATGTCTGTATCTGTATAATTGACCTGTTGTTTTGTGTGTTTTCTTATTTCAGAGGGCCCCATGCCTGCCTTTGCCTTGGGCCCCAAATTTCTTAAATCCGCCACTGACAACAGGGATTCAGCCCACGATCTGAGAATTGTGTGTATGTAATTTTTTGTGCAAAGTGTGGTATTAAATATGTAGGAGAAACGAAAAACACGCTCTCAACGCGCATGACACAACACAGATATAATATTCGTAATAAGAAAGAAATCGAGACGCCTTTGATGAAGCATTTCCTGCGCCATGGATTGGCTGCAGTGAGGATTGCTGGATTACAGAAGAATATTTCATGGACGGACCGGGAGCGCAAAAATAAGGAGCGCCGTTGGATTTGCCTGTTGGGTACCAGGGCACCGTTTGGTTTGAATTTGAGACGTGATTAATATTTGTTGAGTGCTATATGTGTTCCAGGCCCTGTGTTTAGCTCTCAATGTGTGATCAGAATCATATTCTGGTTGATTTGGATTTATTCTTGCACGGTCCTTAAGTTTCACTTTCACTTTTACCCCGCAGCGTCACTCTGCCTACATCTAACCCGAAAGCCCATTCATTTTTTGTCGTATTTTAATTATGTTTGTCTCCGGCGCTCACGCCTAAACCTAAGCCCGGATTTTGTTTGGTTGTGAGTGATCCTTATGCCTAAACCTAAAGTTCGGCTTAGGTGCCGGACTCTGGATTTGGCCCGCGGAGTCACACGGCCCGCGCCTACCCCGAAAGCCTCCGGTTTTTTGCCTTGTTCTGAGTATGTTTGTTGGTGGCGCTCTCGCCTAAACCTAAGTTGGAATTCTGGCCGGTTGATAGTGGTTCTGATGCCTAAACCTAAAGTTCGGGGTAGGTGCCGGACCCTGATTGTCGCCCGTTACCGATCCCGCCCCTGCCGTTACCCTGACCCTAACCTCCGTGAATTATGGCACGGAAGGGGTTAAAAATTATAAGAACTGTCGGGAACGCATGAGGGGAACGGCTGGACACTAAAAATAATTAAAACTAAATTTTGGGATTTTAATTGGCTGAAATAAAATTAAATAAAAGGAAAAATAATTAAATAATTCAGGATTGGCACATGGGGGGTTAATAAATTCCAAAATGCTTAAAATCAATTAGGGACCATTGGCTGACTCCAAATTTGGCAAAATTTCAATTTTAACTTTATAATTGGCAGGGCAAAATTAATTGGAAATTTAATAATTAATTAATTCAGGTAGGGCATAGAAGAGGTTAAAAAATCCAGAATTGCTTAAAATCTATGGAGTAATGTAGCTGAGTGCAAATATGACAAAATTAAATTTATGAGTCAAAAATTGACATGGCAAAAGCACTTAATAACTATTAATTGGTTTACAATGTGTGTGTATGGGGCTTGAGTGTGGGTGGAGCTGAGCTCACTCTGTTTTTGGCACTACAGCAGTTAGGAGGAGTTTTTTTCAGCTCTGCTGAGACATGCCAGGGCCTGTTTGGCTCATTTTCTGGTTGTTTCTGCACTGTAAATTATATGACTGTGAAGTTACAGTAAACTACTGGCTACTAGTTGCATGACTTTCACAGTAAGGTACTGTATGTAAATTTACAGTAAATTACCGGTTACCAGTTAGGCTACATTACTTTCACAGTAAGTTACTGTGTCAGTTTTACAGTACAGTATTGTGAAACAACAGCTATGTACTGTGACCTTACAGTAGTTATGCCATATATTACTGTAAATTAGCGGTATGTTGTTGTAAAATCACTGTATTTTACTGTAACTTCACAGTAAATGTCCATTGGATTACTGTAAATTAGCGGTATGTTGTTGTAAAATTACTGTATTTTACTGTAACTTCACAGTAAATGTCCATTACTGTAATTTAATGGTATGCACTTACAGAACTGCTGTATAAGCTGTAACCTCACAGTAACCTGTAGATGTTACACTTCAACTACTGTAAAATGGTGTAAATTTGACATTTTCAGCATTTTTACCTGTTAACCCACCAGCAACCTAAAAACACTGACAAATTGGTTAATTCATATAAAGACAAAAAACATTATCCATTTTATACATTTATTCATTTGATTTTTTAAAATTCATTTTACCATTCATTTCACTTTCTTATTTTTTATTATATAAATTATAATATATTATATATACATATTATATATTCAGTTAAATTATTTTTGTTGTCAACACAGTTCAAGAAAAAAAAATGCACTCACATAAGAGTAACCTTTCTCACTGCTCACCAATGCAGGGTTTTTTTTATGTCTTAACTGAAGACTGAAACTGTACAAAACTGAACAGTATGATATTCATATTTTTTGAGCCCCATACACCCTTTTTAAGAAATTACATTCTTCCTATTAAGGGACAAAAGTGTCCTCTTCCAAAACACCATAAAAATAGTATATGTTAATATTTTTTTCCCCATAAATCTTTGAATCAACTTCAGTCCTGATCATAACTACCAAATATTCAATTATTTTCTGAATTTTAACCCTTTAAATGCCAGTGTTTATGATGGCACCGCACATTTTTGAAAATAAATAAATAAATAAATAAACTAAAATTTAAATTTTATCGAAATATTTTTAAGAAATCAAATGCAAAGTGAATTTTCTTTGGGGGGTTATTACAGGCTAGGATATGTCAATGATCAGCAGCAACACTGATTTTGTTGGATTTTTAGGTTTTTTTGTAGTGTCAGTTTTAAGGAGAAAAAAAAACTCACTCTTCCTATTGGGGGACAAATGTGTTCTCTTCCAAAATGGCATAAAAATAGTTGTTAATGTTTTTTTCCATAAATTTTTTAATCAACTTTAGGCCTGACCAAGAAAACAAAAAATCTGCCTGTGTGTCTGTGCGTGTGCGTGTGTGAGAGTTCAGTTTCATTTTATGCACAGGAGCTGCAGCACAGGGATGTGTGGGCTTTTTCCACCATACTTTCCACACTTGCAGCAGGTGTTAGAGGCCTTCTTCTGCTGGCTGGTGTACTGCACACACAGTCACCTTTTTTGGGTTCTGGAGGGCCCTGGATCCCCACTGGCACTGTCCTTACCTGGCTGTGGCCCTCATGCTTCAACCACCCTGGCAGCAGAGCTTGGTGCGCCAGGGAGGCGCTGTCGTTGCTGCATCTGCGGAGTCACCAGTGCTATTCCCAGCTCCTCTAGGAACAGGCAGCGCTTGTACAGTTTGCCCTGCATCCAGGTTGGATCCACAGCACAAAGGAACTGAAAGCAGAGGTGGTGAGGACAACCTGGATAAGTTATGTGTCACTACACATCAACTATGCACAAACGTTGTTATTGCTGAATTTCTTTGCTTGGCTACAGTTGTCGCTGAAAGACCTGCCAGTGGCCACTGACATTGTTTTACAACATCCTGGAGTCTGTGCTTTCAGTTCCTTTGTGCTGTGGATGACTGAACAGGCATCCAGGTTGGATCCACAACCATCCACAGCACAAAGGAACTGAAAGCACAGACTCCAGGATGTTGTAAAACAATGTCAGTGGCCACTGGCAGGTCTTTCAGCGACAACTGTAGCCAAGCAAAGAAATTCAGCAATAACAACGTTTGTGCATAGTTGATGTGTAGTGACACATAACTTATCCAGGTTGTCCTCACCACCTCTGCTTTCAGTTCCTTTGTGCTGTGGATCCAACCTGGATGCAGGGCAAACTGTACAAGCGCTGCCTGTTCCTAGAGGAGCTGGGAATAGCACTGGTGACTCCGCAGATGCAGCAACGACAGCGCCTCCCTGGCGCACCAAGCTCTGCTGCCAGGGTGGTTGAAGCATGAGGGCCACAGCCAGGTAAGGACAGTGCCAGTGGGGATCCAGGGCCCTCCAGAACCCAAAAAAGGTGACTGTGTGTGCAGTACACCAGCCAGCAGAAGAAGGCCTCTAACACCTGCTGCAAGTGTGGAAAGTATGGTGGAAAAAGCCCACACATCCCTGTGCTGCAGCTCCTGTGCATAAAATGAAACTGAACTCTCACACACGCACACGCACAGACACACAGGCAGATTTTTTGTTTTCTTGGTCAGGCCTAAAGTTGATTAAGAGATTTATGGAAAAAAATATTAACAACTATTTTTATGCCATTTTGGAAGAGAACACATTTGTCCCCCAATAGGAAGAGTGAGGTTTTTTTTTCCTTAAAACTGACACTACAAAAAAACCTAAAAATCCAACAAAATCAGTGTTGCTGCTGATCATTGACATATCCTAGCCTGTAATAATCCCCCAAAGAAAATTCACTTTGCATTTGATTTCTTAAAAATATTTCAATAAAATTTAAATTTTTTTTTTTTTTTTTTAAAGTTATTTTTTTTTGGCATTTTTGCCTTTATTGGATAGGACAGCCAGAGAGTAGACAGGAAACAGGGCAGAGAGAGGGGGGATGACACGCAGCAAAGTGCCGAAGGCGGGAGTCGAACCAGCGGCCGCTGCAGAGGACTAACAGCCTCCATACATGGGTCAGACGCTCTACCAACTGAGCTAAACGTCCGCCCTAAAATTTAAATTTTAGTTTATTTATTTATTTATTTATTTATTTTCAAAAAAGTGCGGTGCCATCATAAACACTGGCATTTAAAGGGTTAAAATTCAGAATATAATTGAATATTTGGTAGTTATGATCAGGACTGAAGTTGATTCAAAGATTTATGGGGAAAAATTTGAAAAAAAATATTGATATGATATTTTTTATGACACTTTTGTCCCTTAACAGGGCACAAGGGTTAAACATTTACATTTATACTTATGCAGTGTGCAATAAGCAGTGTGTCTTGCCCATCACAGTCCTACATTGAAATCCACTCGAAGTCGATAAGTTTTCGAATGAACGTGCACACTTGCTGGTTGATGGATGCTCGGCACGTCTTTGACTTGGTGCCCCTCTCGGGGTTAATGCCCAAGAAGCACCTAAAAACAAGTTTCAAGTTAGTTTCATTCAAGTAAGATGAAAAAGGTGTGACAGTTCCCAAGCAGTCACCACTGCTGTCAGTGGGTCACTGGTCTTGCAGTGTGAGAACTGGAAGTAAACAGGACAAGTTCATAGAAAAACCCATCCTTATATATTGGTTTATTTATCTTACTTAATTTCACTGTTTATTTTGTTTCATTTCATTTTAGCACCTTGATAACAATACAATAATTATATTCAGTTTATTAACGGCAGAATGGATCGTTGTTGATCCATAGTCTGTTCAAATCACCCCCACATTTCTGCTCACGTGTTCCGCAAAATAAATGTAACTATGATAGTCTAACATACAGTTTTCCTGTAGCTGTTACTTTTTTAAGTTATAATTCCTTGAATGTCAATGCAGAGTTGCAGTGAAAAGACACAACAGATGTGTGCGGTGTAGTGTAGCGCATTTCTGCAGCAGCAGAATCTAAAAAAAAAGGAGCCACTGATTTAAAAGTTGTCAGATCTGACCCTGACTTGGGGCATTTTCAGCGGTGTAACTAGGAAAACTGGGCATGCTGCCATCATAGAAATCAATCATTAGGTTGTGATGTTTATTCTAACTTCGGAGAGATCTGCTGCAGAGATGTTCCTGATGACTACTTTCCATGTCGATGAGTATTTTCATGACATTTTTAATTTAGAGTAGTCAACTAGTCTTACAGTAAGAAAATATCAATAAAGCTGTTAAAATTGAACACCAATTGGCATTGTTAAACATCTCCCGAAAAAAATACTGCATGTATGAAGATTTTAAATGTTGGTGGTGACATTTAATCATTTAGTCGACTAATCACACATATCCCTAACTTCGACACACAGCTCTACTCTGCCCACCGGTGCAGATATTTCTCTCTGCCTGTCCGTCACACAGCCCTCAGTAGTGACTGACCATTACTCATCTACTCTTCTAACTAATTAGATAGTGCTGTGGGAGGGACATTAAGCCAGACTACAGTGTAGTAGTGTATAATACTGTACAGTGTATAATTATACGTATGTGCTATAGTATAGTGTAAGATAGTATAGAATTTTGAATATACTGTATAGTATTATTATTATTATAGTGTGAATTTTATTTTTCATAAAAATCAAGCGCATTTTCAAATTTATTTAACCCTAATCCCACCTTTTTTCTTCTTTGCTGATCCAAAAAATGGTTTGATCCGTGACTCAAAACCATGATACAATCCAAACTGTGAATTTTATAAAGGGAGAGCAAATTGTATTGTAGTGCTGAGAGAAAGGACAGAAATGGATAAAAGAGGGCGTCATCTTGGGAAACACTGATTTACATTTTCCTCCATTTTCTGATATTTATTTTCTGACATTTATAGTACTAATCAATTAGTAGAGGAAATAACTCTACAGATTAATCATCAATGAAAATAATTAGTTTCAGCTGTACTGCAGTACCTATATTTTGCAGAATGACCAGTTAAAGAAGAAAATAATCATCACACATTAAGTGTGCAACAGCAGTTCCAAGCAAAACTAAAGTTAGCTCAGTTCAAACAATGTGTCATAAGGCTGCAACTAACAATAATTTTCACTGCCAGTTGATCTGTCGATTGTTTTCTTGATTAATCAATTACTTGTTCTGTCTATAAAGTGTCAGAAAATTGGTGAAAAATGTCAATCTGTGTTTCCAAAAGCAATGTTTTATTTTGCCCACAACCATATATATTTGGTCTATGCTGCACATAGAGCTGAAAAATACAGTTACTTGAAAGAAGCACTGGGGGATTTAAATTGATGTTTAACACCTTGTTTTGCTTTCTATGATGACACCCTCTATGTTTCTAGATGAGGAAAAGACAAAGAAATAATCACTTTGCTGCAGGGCACACAGGAACGATTCGCTTTAAGCTTTAATTTTCAGTAAAGCAAGTGGTGGCAATCAGACAGAATGCACTTTTTGAGGTAAAAGACATGTTTTTCCAGTTGTCATGCAGAATTGCAGAGAGAGGCAGACAGGGAAAGAGACAGAAAGTGTCTGTATTGTTCTACTAATGTCCACAAGTTCAGAAAACTAACAGCTATAGGTCATCAAAAAGAAAAAATCTATTGTTACTATTGTTACTAATAGTACTATTACTATTGTAAAGTCTATTTTTAAAATTCTCTGTGTTCAGCCCAGTTTCCTCTCTGGCACAGACATATAATTAGAGTTTGCAACAGACCGGACACCATTTATTGCAGGGGGAGTTGGGTTTTGTCTGCTATCACAACTCATCCAAACTCATTGCTGAAACCACCAAATAAAAAACAAGTGATGAAGACATTACCTTTGGATGAATTCCAAAGTGCATGAGGCACCTTCATCATACTTCAAGTTAAAGTTGTAGTAGCTGGCAAACATGGCAGCCAAACCACTGGTGAAGTCATGGTGAGGCCCCATGACAACTTGGCCCTCCAAAGACAGCATCCACCCGCCTGGTTTCATTATGTCACCTGAAACAAGACCATACATGGTATTCAGAAAAGGAATCAAGAATACATTTTTTTTAAAAATAGTGTAATGACAGTAAAGAGTAAGAGTAATGACCTATGCTATGAACTGGGTCTTACATGAGACATTTTAAAAGAAAATAATTAAAATTAAAGCTGCAAGCAGCGTTGAACGGGCCCTCGCACCCCTGGCCAACTCGGGGGGGCGGCCACCGCGGCCCGCCGGTAGACGAGCTGCTGAATTTACAGCCCCTTCGGACGCCGCAGGAAGCAACGCGGCGTTACTTCCCGCCCCCGCTAGGTGGCGCTACGACCGTGACTCGTGAGTTGCACGTAGATGCGTTCAGGCTGGGATTATTATCATACGTGTGACGTTTGGTGCAGATCGGAGCATTTATGGTAAAGTTATAGCAATTTCGTGTTCCATGGCGAGGCATCGACCTTCGCCACGCCGTCAGGGCGGCACCGTTTGACGAGACTTCCTGGTCTTCACAATACAGCAGTGCAATCATCATAATGCCTTTCTGACCAAATTTGTGGTCAGAGCAGCACCTCAAAGTGTAAAACGTGGTATTTCCTGTCGCCAGCAGGGGGCGGCATGACATTCAAATATTATTTTCATGTAGATGTGTTCAGGGCGGGACTATTATCAATCATACGAAGTTTGATGCAGATCAAAGCATGTATGCCAAAGTTATAGCAATTTCGTGTTTCATGGCGAGACATCAAACTTCGCCGTGCCGTCAGGGCGGCACCGTTTGATGAGACATCCTGGTCTTGATAATATATCATTACTAACATCTTAAGGCCTTTCTGTCAAAATTTGAGTTGAATATGGTCAATGCGGTCAGAGCAGCACCTCAAAGTGTAAAACGTGGTATTTCCTGTCGCCAGCAGGGGGCGCCATGACATTCAAATATTATTTTCATGTAGATGTGTTCAGGGCGGGACTATTATCAATCATACGAAGTTTGGTGCAGATCAAAGCATGTATGCCAAAGTTATTGCAATTTCGTGTTTCATGGCGAGATATCAAACTTCGCCGCGCCGCCATGGCAACGCCTTACAAGATACACGAGATCTTTTAATAACTTTTAATCATCAAGTGGTCTAGTTGCAGCATGCCAAATTTGAAGCCGATCCGATGAACCGTGTAGGAGGAGATAGCTCTGAGAGAACTCAAGAAAAAACATTCAATTCAAAATGGCTGACTTCCTGTTGGGCGTAGCCTATGGGTCCAAGAGACTTTTTTGTGCGTCTGGCTGTGATACATGTGCGTACCGAATTTCGTTCACGTCAGTCAAACGGGCCGCGGGGGCTGCAGTTTTAAGGGCGTGGACGAGCCGTTAGGCCACGCCCCCTCACGAAACTCATATCATATGATCAAGGGAGGGCCAGTTACAACCATGTGAAGTTTCAGGAAGCTTCGACCAAGTACGCCCAAGTTATGGCACTTTCGTGGTTCACGGCGAGACGTCGGCCTTCGCCGCGCCCTCAGGGCGGCGCCGTTTGACGAGACGTTCTGTGCTTCGTAATATAGCATTACCAACATCTTAAGGCCTTTCTGACCAAATTTGAGTTGAATATGTTCAACGTGGTCAGAGCAGCACCTCAAAGTGTAAAACATTGCATTTCCTGTCGCAAGCAGGGGGCGCCATGACGTTCAAAGATTATTTTCATTTAGATGTGTTCAGGGCGGGACTATTATCATACGTGTGAAGTTTGGTGCAGATCGGACCATTTATGGCAAAGTTATAGCGCTCTCGTTTTTCATGGCGAAACATCAAACTTCGCCGCGCTGCCACGGCAACGCCGTACGAGATACACGAGATCTTTTAATAACTTTTAATCATCAAGCGGTCTAGTTGCAGCATGCCAAATTTGAAGCCGATCCAACGAACCGTCTAGGAGGAGATAGCTTTTAGAGGACCCTCGCAAATCGCCAACATCAGAATTTTCAAATCAAAATGGCGGACTTCCTGTTGGTTTTAGAAAAAAGTCCAAGCGCGCATTTTCGCGCGTCTTGGGATGATACACGACCCCTCCGAATTTCGGAGGATTTCGTCAAACGGGCTGCCCGTGGGAGCCGATTGAAAATTTCTAGGGGGCGCCATTTCGCCATTTTGCGACGGGCATTCCTGAGATTTCCCGAGCACCTAAATTTTCGCCAAGACGAATGTGCATGTCAAATTTGGTGAGTTTTTGAGTATGTTAAAGCCCCCAAAAATGCGATCAAACAGAGGAAAAAAAATAATAATTAAAGCTGCAAGCAGCGTTGAACGGGCCCTCGCACCCCTGGCCAACTCGGGGGGGCGGCCACCGCGGCCCGCCGGTAGACGAGCTGCTGAATTTACAGCCCCTTCGGACGCCGCAGGAAGCAACGCGGCGTTACTTCCCGCCCCGCTAGGTGGCGCTACGACCGTGACTCGTGAGTTGCACGTAGATGCGTTCAGGCTGGGATTATTATCGTACGTGTGACGTTTGGTGCAGATCGGAGCATTTATGGTAAAGTTATAGCAATTTCGTGTTCCATGGCGAGGCATCGACCTTCGCCACGCCGTCAGGGCGGCACCGTTTGACGAGACTTCCTGGTCTTCACAATACAGCAGTGCAATCATCATAATGCCTTTCTGAGCAAATTTGTGGTCAGAGCAGCACCTCAAAGTGTAAAACGTGGTATTTCCTGTCGCCAGCAGGGGGCGCCATGACATTCAAATATTATTTTAAAGTAGATGTGTTCAGGGCGGGACTATTATCAATCATACGAAGTTTGATGCAGATCAAAGCATGTATGCCAAAGTTATAGCAATTTCGTGTTTCATGGCGAGACGTCAAACTTCGCCGTGGCGTCAGGGCGGCACCGTTCGATGAGACATCCTGGTCTTGATAATATATCATTACTAACATCTTAAGGCCTTTCTGTCAAAATTTGAGTTGAATATGGTCAATGCGGTCAGAGCAGCACCTCAAAGTCTAAAACATGGTATTTCCTGTCGCCAGCAGGGGGCGCCATGACATTCAAATATTATTTTCATGTAGATGTGTTCAGGGCGGGACAATTATCATACATGTGAAGTTTGGTGCAGATCAAAGCATGTATGCCAAAGTTATTGCAATTTCGTGTTTCATGGCGAGATATCAAACTTCGCCGCGCCGCCATGGCAACGCCTTACAAGATACACGAGATCTTTTAATAACTTTTAATCATCAAGCGGTCTAGTTGCAGCATGCCAAATTTGAAGCCGATCCGATGAACCGTGTAGGAGGAGATAGCTCTGAGAGAACTCAAGAAAAAAACATTCAATTCAAAATGGCTGACTTCCTGTTGGGCGTAGCCTATGGGTCCAAGAGACTTTTTTGTGCGTCTGGGTGTGATACATGTGCGTACCGAATTTCGTTCACGTCAGTCAAACGGGCCGCGGGGGCTGCAGTTTTAAGGGCGTGGACGAGCCGTTAGGCCACGCCCCCTCACGAAACTCATATCATATGATCAAGGGAGGGGCAGTTACAAGCACGTGAAGTTTCAGGAAGCTTCGACCAAGTACGCCCAAGTTATGGCACTTTCGTGGTTCACGGCGAGACGTCGGCCTTCGCCGCGCCCTCAGGGCGGCGCCGTTTGACGAGACGTTCAGTGCTTCGTAATATAGCATGACCAACATCTTAAGGCCTTTCTGACCAAATTTGAGTTGAATATGTTCAACGTGGTCAGAGCAGCACCTCAAAGTGTAAAACATTGCATTTCCTGTCGCCAGCAGGGGGCGCCATGACGTTCAAAGATTATTTTCATTTAGATGTGTTCAGGGCGGGACTATTATCATACGTGTGAAGTTTTGGTGCAGATCGGACCATTTATGGCAAAGTTATAGCGCTCTCGTTTTTCATGGCGAAACATCAAACTTCGCCGCGCTGCCACGGCAACGCCGTACGAGATACACGAGATCTTTTAATAACTTTTAATCATCAAGCGGTCTAGTTGCAGCATGCCAAATTTGAAGCCGATCCAACGAACCGTCTAGGAGGAGATAGCTTTTAGAGGACCCTCGCAAATCGCCAACATCAGAATTTTCAAATCAAAATGGCGGACTTCCTGTACGTTTTAGAAAAAAGTCCAAGCGCGCATTTTCGTGCGTCTTGGGATGATACACGACCCCTCCGAATTTCGGAGGATTTCGTCAAAAGGGCCGCCCGTGGGAGCCGATTGAAAATTTCTAGGGGGCGCCATTTCGCCATTTTGCGACGGGCATTCCTGAGATTTCCCGAGCACCTAAATTTTCGCCAAGACGAATGTGCATGTCAAATTTGGTGAGTTTTTGAGTATGTTAAAGCCCCAAAAATGCGATCAAACAGAGGAAAAAAAATAATAATAATCCTAAGGAAAACAATAGGGTCCTCGCACCGGACGGTGCTCGGGCCCTAATTAAAGCTGCAAGCAGCGTTGAACGGGCCCTCGCACCCCCACGCAACTCGGGGTGCTTGCTGCCGTGGACTTGTGGACTGATCTGTAACAGTCAAAGAAGCTCTGAATTTTTACTTCTTTAGACATGACAGGAGGAATGTAATGTCACCTCCTGTCTCCACTAGGCGCCAAAATGATTCTGACTCCTGAGTGTCATGTAGATGTGTTCAGATCGGGACGTTTATCATAGGCCTACATGTGAAGTTTGGAGCAGATTTGACCATTAAATCTCATACTATAGCAATTTAGTGTTTCATGGCGACACATCAAAATTCGCTGCTTCTCTGTTCAATGCTGACCAAATCTTGTAATAACTTTTGATCACACACTTGGCTATATGGCACACATTTGTTGTTAAATCAATTGGATTATTTCTGTTTGAGGAGTTCATTAAAACACGATTTGCGAGCTGAAGCTGTGAGAGTGTTCCTCCTCCAATAACAAAACAATACATAGTGGGCTGGTGAAATCAACGATCACTCTAAATTTACAGATTGTTTCTTTATTGTAATTTCAGCTTTTGTGCATTAGTATTTGTGCATTGTTAGAAGGCCAGACTCTGAGCATGCATGTGCTTTTTAGTGATTTGTCTTAATTAATAGACTGTCTTGTATTTAGTTATTTTCCACAGCTGTGTGGTTGCTGGTCAGGGTTATTGTTGTCAGTGAGAGTAGGAAATTTTGTGAACACAAGATATTTTTGTGGGTGGCAGACAATGGTTATCAGGTAGAGTAGATAAATGCATGAACAAGATTTTTTGCTTTATGAGTAAGCTAATTGCATACAGCATACAGCTACAGATTGTGTAGAATAGGTCTGCAAGTTTCAGTGATATGACAAGTGAATAAAAAAAACATTTAATGATTTGATTCATATGATCTCATGTTTGTTTTATTTATTTTATTTATTTTATAGTGGTGAAGAGCCTGACACCTCTTTTGCAGGACAACAGGCCTGTCCCTCTGATTTATAGGGCCTTGAAGGAGCTGTCCAGCACTGTCCGGTGCTGATTGAGCTGTGCTTCCTTCTGCCACAGCACACAGGGAACACATGGACCACATATCTGCCCCAATCTTTGCTCAGACAGACAAAATCAAGTGACTTTTGTATGGAAACAAGACTTCCATACACTGCAGGCTGATGAAGCAGGTTAGTCAGTTTCCCCAATAGAATTGTGAGGAGTCTGGTGTGTCCCTCTGTTTTATTGCAGATAGGAACTGTTTTCGGGCATGGTATTTATAATTTTTATGGATAAATAATGAAATTACTTGTTTTGTAAATATATGAGTAGTTTTTGTTATATATTGATTAGTGAGTTTTTTTTTTTCTTTTTACTCTGATTACCAGGACCTGACAAACCAATATTCTAATGTCATAACATTGTTCCAGCACCTTCTCTGTGTTTTCAATAAAATTGTGAAATCAAAAGTCTGCCTTTTCTTCTTTTGTTTTTATGGTCAAATAACTATTTGTACTTTCATGTGACATCACTTTATGTTACCTATTCTGATTGCTTATGTTGTTCTGAAAAAAAGTGGTTTAGATCTTTATTGTGCATTATAAGTGGGATAATTTACAAGCATTTTTACACTAAAAGACCAGATGGACCTAAAGGCAGAAAAAGAGGCTTGTTCCCCAGCTGTTTGTGTCTCCAAGGATGGGCCTAACCCACATAAAAATGTCAGCTATTCTGATATTTTCTTGTAAATAATTCAGTGTTATTTTATTTATGATGGAACTGTACAGGGTTTGTTTCAGTACTGTAAACATAAAATTACTATCAATTACTTCTGCAATAAATGGTTAATCTAGAAATCTGTTTTATACTCAAGTTTATTGGGCAATATAAGTGCAGCTTAAAGGTAGGAACAATAGTTCTTTCTGTTCTCTGTTGGATGTAAGTATTAACATGTTTTATGAGTGATAATGAGAGATAGGACTTGACAGTTTTTCACTAAAATAATATAGCTAATATAAATGAATACAGGTCAAGTCGAATAATATAATTTTATATTATTATTATCAGTAATAATAATACTACTACTACTAATAATAATAATCTCATTTATAATCTCATTCAAATAATTTAACTATCATAAAATATAAATAAATTTAAAATGAAATAACATTCAGAATACAGTAATGTAGGTTATGTGTGCATTAATGAGATAATTTGAGCATATGCAAAAGTAATGGTAAAGTTACTGTTCCTAGTATCTAATTAGGAGGGAAATGACTTCCCCGGATCTATGCAGGTAGCGCGGTTTTCGAAATTCGAAATCTCGCGAGGTTTTGCCAGGTCACAATATACTCAGGTTGTAAATCCCGCCCGCTTTCCATCACTTTATGCGGTTAGAACCACATCAAGGCAAGGTAAGGTGAACTGTCAAAGTTTCAGCATGCTCGTTTTATTTATTTATTCGTCTTTTTACGGTATATGAAGTATTCAACTGGTGTAAGTATTGTTTGTACTTGATTTAATGTGTAATATCATTTTTTTCAGAACATGGCACATTCTCCGGCCAAATTCGCTGATATTAATGATGAGGAGGTGCAGCGGGCCAGGAAAGACCTGCAGTTGATCACCGTAAGTTCTGTTTCACGTCTAAGCGTGTGTGTTTGTTTAGTATGTTTAATGGTAAACATAAATATAGCCTATCATACAGTGGTGGACAGTAACGAAGTACATTTACTTGAGTTCTGTGCTTAAGTACATTTTTTGAGCATCTGTACTTTACTTGAGTATTTGTTTTTTGGGAACTTCTGACTTTCACTCCACTACATTGCAAAGACAAATATTGTACTTTTGACTCAACAACATTTCTACGAGGGTTGTCGTTACTCGTTACTTTTACTCGGGGGGTGTCTACCAGCCGCGGCTTTGTAACGTCGTGTGTGCTCCGCGGTTTCTTTCCGTCCTCTGAATGGTTGCATGTCTCTCGTGTAGCAGCGTGTCAGAAGCGTTTGAGCAGCAGTGTTTTGCCCGCCTGATAAGGTTTACTTGCTCAGGTTATTTTGAGCAGGTCCTCCTTCCTTGTTCTTTGTGATTCTAGCATGGATGAGCAGCGTGATTTTAATACAATTAATTATAATAAATGTCCTTTTTGTTTTTGATTGCATTTCTGTGCTCAAGGTTTTATAGATGTTTCTCTAGGCTTCTATAGGTGGTTTCAGAGAGTTACAAGCTTCTGTAAATGCACTGTGAAAACAATGCAACAATGTATTGATATTAGGAAATGTACTTTTTAATTTGTATTTTTGAATACTTAAAGTTTTAAAAGAAAGTGCTCTAGTCCTTCAACTTGAGTAAAATTTTGACTGAGCAACTTTCACTTGTAGTTGAGTATTAATTGACCGGGAGTATCTGTACTATGTCTCAAGTACTAGGGTTGAGTACTTTGTCCACCTCTGCCTATGAAATAATAAACATAAACCAGCAGAAACTGAACTGACTTGCTGATTCTTCAGGTTTGCTTACTCTTAATAAAATTACAGTAACCGATACCAGTATGTTATAAAAAAAATGATCATACTACGCCTGCATGACTGTGATATGATTATCATTGTGGTAAGGTCTGGCTCAGGTTAAACCCTTTGTAAAACACTGTAAATTCAAGCCATTTATTTTTAAATTTATTTTTAAATAGAACAGTATAAAAAAAACAGTAGTGCAAATGCAATTTAACTAAATAAATCTAGGAATAATTATTTTTTAAAAATTAAAGTGCAGCCACAATATTTTTAAATAAAAAGGGAATTTAAATAGAACAGTATAAAGCACTAGTTCAACGGCAACTTAATTACGTGGTATTGGATCGGTGCCTGGACTCCAGTACTCGCCTGATACCGATGCCAGCATTTTCGGCTGTATCGGAGCAATTTCTGATACTGTTCTCGGAATCGGAAAAACTCTAGTCTGGATTATATAGTATGTAATTCTAACCAATATTATAGAAGGCAAGAGGATAAACATCAGTGTAATATATGCTGAATTCAAATATTTAGTAGATTTGTGTTGGACCTTTACATTTGATATTTGATTCAATCACTACTATTCAAAAATTCAAGCAGGATACTTGCCTTCTTCATTTGAGACTATAGGTTTTAACATTTGCAATTGGAAAAATTACATTTTTAAACTTAATAATAGTATTTTTATGTTTTCTCTTATGTGTCATGAATCATCTGTTATGAAAATTAAGTTGTTTTATGATTGATATACATGTTTCTTGTCTTGTATTTGCAGTACAGTTGCCAGGATCCTGCAGTGTCAAGGCACGATTTATACTGCAATGCCACTGAAGCCCATGCAATAGTAATGGGATTACTTGTCAAGAAGACGAGACTATTGCATGCAGCCAATCAGAGGGTGGCCCTATTGACCAAGGAGCTGGCCAAAGTCAGGAGGGACCACCTCCAGGTGAAGGAGGAGGTCGAGGTCCTGCAGGCCTCCTTTCAGTTTCAGAAAGATGGTAAGTGTTTTTGTTTATTTGTGATTTGGGTGTTGTCAAACATATGATAATAATGCTATGACATTCTTATTTAAATGTGAAATTGGTTTTTGCTATACAGCAAGAAAGTTTGCTGAGTCATCCAGTAATGGTCATGAATCATGTGTATGTCATCTGTTCTGTGAGTTACAGTGTAAAGAACCCAGTACTTTGTTTTACGAGTTTGATTGTCACTTTAGGATCCTCATCTCCTGATTTTCAGTATAATGTATGATGATGGAAGCTTCTATAATTATTTTGTCCTTGGTTGATCCAAACTGTATTATTATTTTACTCAAAGGTAGCTTAACTATGTCTTTTGCACAAATTAATTTGAAAATTACTAGAAACAGTTCAGGAAAGTGAAGATAAACATTTATTAGTCCTGAAATTGTAACATAAACACAACTGAATATTATCAGTATATGTTTTAGATTTCATTATGAAGTATGTAGTGTCATCACAAAATTCATGTGTTTATAAATACATTTATTTGTTTGCAGATATGACCGATACTGCATGTCAGACGCAGGAGCAGGAGGAGGAGGAGGAGGGGCAGGAGTAATTTTATTTTATTTTGTGTTCTTTTCAGCATTTTTATTTCTGTGTTAGGTTATGTTCTTGTATTAATTTTGTTGTAGTTCTCAATTAAAAGTTATTCTTTCTTAATGGTTAGTTGTCTGTTTCATTTTCATGTCTGCATGTAGTTTTATTTATCAAGTTAAAGGAGACAGGAAAATAGAGTATGATATGCTGTGCACATTATGTGTTTTAAACTGAAGATGAATTTCTTCCCAAATTCAGAAATCTGTAAACTAATTACAGTTTATTTAAGATATTAAGAGATATTTCTATTCTTCGACACAATTGTTTGAGTGCCATGATGCTACAGGCATATAAAAATAAATATGTAGATAAATTAATAGGATAAAGTGTGTACAGTGACCAGAAACCTAGTTTGTTAAAAAAAATTCTTGATTTCAAGATTAGAGTAGTGAGGCTTGGCAAATGTAAGTAGTTCTTTAAGCTACATAATTTCACCACAAAATTAGCTGGTATGAAAACAATACCTGTCTATATTATGAGTACCATAAATTTCCTTTTTCATAATTCACTAGATGGAATCAATGACGTAATTTCACTGAGCATTTTAATGCTGCTAGTGTAATGGTCAAATTAATGCTTTTATTGGGTGAATACCATCTCATTGGTAGTGTTTAGGCTGTTCATTTTATGTCATGTTATTTTTGTTTCGACAGTAGATGGTGGTATTGATCGTGTGTGATCTTTTTGAGGATGCACATCCAAGAATTTGGAATGCAAATATTTGTATGTGGTTAAAAGGTGTAGTTTAAATTGAACAATGATACTTGAGTCACAATAAGATAATCTGATTGCACCTAAACAAATAATTGTTTTAGCACAGACTGAACCAAACTGTGACAGAAAAAATGAATGTAATATAATAACTGCAGTGTGAAAAATAAGTCACCAGCACATTCTAATCAAATCTTGATTGTGGGTAATGTTATGTTTGTATATCAACTTCAGTTTTGGGATTTCCTGTATCCTGTCATGCCTGTGACAACAAAACATATCATTTAGTCTTATGTGTCATAAAAAAAAAAGTAAATAGTATACATTCCTGGCTGACTGTTTGTTTTCAACATATTCATAACTTTAAATATAGTACTAATTTACAGGCATATTATAATTGAAATGAATTGTACTGTGCAGTAAAACGATATGTAAATGCAAGATGACATTTATTTTGACAACTTCCGCTAAAGGAAGTGTATCTGGTATGTCTGCGCGAGCTTTACGTGCAACTGCTGCCCCACCCCCTCCGTTACAATGGTCCTGATTGGTTGAATTGAATTTTGGATACGCGCTCAGGTGAATCTATAAATAGAGGCCTCCAGCTTAACGGACTTGTCTTCTGTTTCGAATGATTCACGAAGGCTTACTGAGAGAGATTGAGAGAGATTGACAGGCGATTTTGAGCGAGATTCATAGCGATTCACAGCGATTACAGCTTTTAACAGCTTTTAACAGCTTTATTATAGCTTTCTATAGCTTTTGAGAGCTTTTTTTTCCTGACAGATCTTTAGATCTTTTATTCCATCTTTTATTCTACAGACAGATTTGTGGATTCTTCAGCGGACTTGTGGTGGACGCACCGTAAGTAATTTTCAATTTTACACAATTGAGGTACAAAATGTTAAATTTATTTGCTTGTTCATTAGCTTTCCATTTCCATGTTTTCATGTTTTCACCTCATAAATATGTGCAGAATAGCGGACTAGACTGTCCGCTGCTGAGCGGTGAAACGGCATCATTTGAAAGTGGCGCGCGGCAGAGCTGTCTGCTGATTGTGTTTGTGTTGCAGCCGACTGTTAGTTTCACATAACTGTGTTGTATTAAAGTAAAAGAGAAATGGGAGGTAATTCAAGTGTTTGTGTTCGTAGATCTCTGCCTTCATGTATTCATGTTTTTACCCCATAAATATGTGCAGAATAGCGGATAGACTGTCCCGCTGCAAGCGGTTTGAAACGGCATCATTTGAAATGCGCGCGGCGGAGCTGTCTGCTGGATGTGTTTTGTGGTGTGGACCGTAGGCTTTGTTTTATGAAGTAAATGAAATGGAAGCTAACTCAAATGTTTGTGGTCGTAATCATTTAGTTGCTTTACAGTTTGTAGGTAAGTGTATGTAAGATGCTTCATGAAGGAAAATTGCTGGTTTTGTGAATGGACTTCGGTGCAGTGACAGTTGTATTTTTTTCCATATTTAACTCTGTCAATTCTAGTCATATTTTGACCAAAACAGACCTGGTGACAAATAATCAACCGACATGCTTATATTTTTGTTTATTTGCTAATGCCAACATGTAGACATGAAGATGTTATCAATGTGAAGGTGGGCCATCACTGTATTTTCATCTGTTTCAAGGTGCTGCTGTCATCTGTTAGTTTACTGTATTTTTATCTGTTTAAGGTGAGCTGTCACCTGTTAGTTTTTGTATTTTTATCTGTTTAAAGGTGAGCTGTCACCTTGTTATTTTTTGTATTTTTATTTGTTTAAAGGTGAGCTGTCACCTGTTAGTTTGTTGTATTTTTATCTGTTTAAAGTGAGCTGTCACCTGTTAGTTATCATGTATGAAACTGCTCTGACAGTGATGATGCTTTAATCAGTTATGATGCTCCAACACCAGATTTTGTCAGGCAGGCTGGTTTATCACTATCTTGGTTTGCTATTATGACTTCTCCTCTATTTCACTGCGGTGCATTTTACTGTTGTTGGTTGTTTTAAAGCTGCATAATTTCATTTCTTTCATTCACAGACATTATATCATATTATGCTTGACTGTGATGGATACAGCTCGATTTCATAATGTTGCATTAGGGCCATTTTATGTGTCATTTGTTCACTGTGTGAGATTATTTTGTTTATTTAGATAATAAAAAGCATTTCAGATTCTACTTTTTAAAAAGACATTCCCTTCTTGTGGTAGTCATGTATTTTCAAATGTGGGTTCTACCTACCTGTAGTGGAATATTTTCATAGTGTGGTACTATCAGTTTACTTAAAGGGATAGTTTGAATTTTTTAAAGCATGGTGATATGAGGCATTTATGCATAGTCAGTGTAAATGTCAGTTGGCACATCCTCTAGAGTCAGTAGTAAGTAAAGGATCTGATATTTGCACCAATGTTTTGTTAATGATAGGTGTATTTTTAAAAAGTGTAATATAGACAAATTTTGGGCAAAAAATGTCTTGTCAGGTCTCCATTAATTAGTTGTTTATATACTTTCAGATGCCGCGTGACAAGTCCTTCCGCCGTTCTCAGGCAGCTAGGAGGAGAATGCGGAGCGCCGTACTGTGGTCCTCGACCTCAGCGGGCTTGCACTGACTCCTGTGCACGTATGTTGCCAAGTGATTTCTCAAATGTTTTTTTTGTATGTGTAAGGTGTATATTGTTGTCACATGATTGTAAAGTATTTTATGTTGTTTGTTTTTAATTGCAATTTGCTGTCTTTTTTTGTTTGCTTATAAATAGCTCGCGGTACTGGTTTCCGCCACGCTGTGTTGCAGTGGCCAATTTCATCCCTGACTGGACGCAGTCACAAATTGGTCATTCCAGCTGAGGCACCAGACAAGAAGGTATTATTGTTTTAGAATTTAAGAACAAATGTCTTGATTTGAGGAATTACAAATCATTTTAATTGTAAAAAAAAAACAACTTTTCTCTCGTTTCAGTTCGTTCTTGTTGTAGGAGCCTCCCATCTACGAGCCCTCGTAGATGGTTTTGTGACGATGCCAGGGGGACGCATCTCCTTCGGCTTCATGTCCACCCCGGGGGCCTGTGCTGCAGAGTTGAGGACCGAGTTGCTTCATGCTGCTGTCGCTCGGACACCCGACGCAGTCTGCGTGATGGCCCCCAGCAACGACTTGACAGCAAGCAGGACCATCGACGAGGCAGGAGCGTCCTTCCGCAAGCTCCTCTTGAGCACGTGCAGTCGCTGGCCAAACGTATGTCTTTTTTTTGAGTAGTAGATCATATTTAGTACTATAAGCAAGTTGGTTATATTAGGTGTGATAGATATTATATTATATATATATATATATTATTATTTTTTATTATTACATTTTGAGAAGAAAATATAGTTTTGTAATAACAGCTATCATTTTGTGTAGGTCTTTGTACCAGGACTTCACGCCTCGTCTGAACATCGACTTGGTTCTGCAAGATCACATGCGCCAAGAGTTTCCACCGCGTGGCAGCCAGCATGGGTAAGTTCAAAAAGTTTCTAGTGTTTGTGCAATTACATGTATAACAGGTAATATCTTCACAGGCAAACTGAATGAATAAACCTTGTAATCATTATAGTCACTGTGGTTCTGTAGCTGCTTCAATGCTCTCCACACCTTCACCCCCACAGGAATCAAGTACTACTCCACTGCTGAGCACTTCCCCCTTGACCGCCTAGAGTTGTGGAGCAGAGATGGCGTAAGTCGAATATTTAATTGTGAAATGGAGAAGGTGGATGTACACTTACTTTGTATTTGATATGCCAAGTTCAGTGCATTGCAGATTCATATTGACTGTAAAATTCTTTTCTGTGAATGATTTCTTTTTTAATTGTTTATATTTGCAGGTCCACCTCAGCGATGATGGTGGCATGGAGATCTTGGCCCAGTTGCTGTGGGCTTCGGCCTATCAGCAGCTTGAAAAACCATCACCCGCACCCAAGGTTCCTCACAAACCAACACCTCCTGTGAGAACCTTTGCTCCCAAGGTGGTCGTGAAGGGAGAGCTTGTTCGTGCCGCGCCCGTCAAACCCTTTTGAATGGACGCTTGTTGGCAAGGACCGGAAGGTAAAACTTTAAACACTGTTATTGTGTTTGAGACTTTTTGAAGAAAAAAAGTTTTCTTAAACAGTTTAACATGGTAACGATCAAAGGGTACTCGTGTTTAAATGCAAACTATTTTATTTGTCATTACAGAGAAACCATCCTGAGGACATCCAGCAGTCCTCTGATGCACACAAACGCAGGATGGTTCACCAGCAGGTTTGTCATGTTTTTATTTGCCAAGTCTGGTCTGCTTTTTACCAAGACAAATTTTTGACAATAGTCTTTCTGTAATTTTTTTTATTTTTTTTTTATACAGGTGGTGTTGAAGGAGTGCTTCATCCCACTGAATCCTGTCCGGTTCAGCAGTGCCATTTTGGATGCGATGGATCAAGCCGTTCCATCGCATCTGCCCACCCCTGTGTGCGTGTCAAAGCCCGTTCCACATGGCAAGCAGGTAATTTGCATATTATATGTTTGTTGAGGTATTTTTACAAAATGTTTCTTTAGTTCTGACCAGGCCTGGGAGGGTTACAATTAAAAAAGTATTTGTAAACAGTAACTACTTACCTGCTAGAAAATGAAATCTGGAAGCTAATCCAATTACACAATATCAAAGTCATGAACTTGATTACTTTTTGAACATCAGCTGGTTTCAGTGAGACCTAAGTGCTGTGTGTAATGTGTGTGCACTGAGCATGGTGGTATATCATCTTTTTTTTCATGTCGTAATCCTGCTAAAAAAATCATTATTTTTTACTACATGTAACTTTAATCAGATTATGTCTTTTTATTTTGTAACTGTAATGGATTGGTTACCTTTTTTTTAATGTAGATTATGTAATCCCAATACAAGTAATCCATTATTCTCCAAGCCTGGTCCTGACACAATAAGTTAACCACAGTGATGATTGCTTATATTGTACAAAAGAACCTATGCCCCAAATATGTCTTCAAGAAGTTTCTTTTGTTTTTCTTACATTAGGCGCCAAATGTGGAACGACGGCGGACAGCTGTTGCCTCAAGGAGGAGACCTGCTAGGCAGCAGGTTGGTAATTTACCTCAATGTAATATTTGACTAATTTGTA